>DWDT01000688.1:0-19249 GCA_018245595.1 Microceris scylla
CTGTAATCCCCGAAGAGGTAGGCAGAGGAATGCAGAACACTCCCACGTTTCACCAGTTACGAACATTATTCAATAATGAAATAAAGGTGTTAATTTAGGTATATACCGTAATTATCTTGTAATTAATGTCATACATTCCCATTGAATGATATTATAAATACATGAGCATAATAATTTGTGATTGATGGTAATTACACCGATCAAATTATTATTTTACCAATAATTGACGCTTGTTAATTATTATTTGTGACAAAAATGTTCGTATTCGAAATTAATACGTCGCGAATAATGTAAAGCTATTTTCGTATTTACTTTTTTGAAATAATATAAATTTTGTAAACCGATATTTAAATGCTTTAGTTATAATATCATTCACATTATATTTTACGAATCTCTATAATATTAAAAATTATATGATGTCAAAATACAAAAAACCCCGATAAATCAATACAATACAATACAAATATCCTTTATTGTACACCAAAACAATACAACAAAGACAACTAATACCTTTCTAATCAAAGGTCTGCTGGAAAATATTTCTTTAGAAATAAGCAGTATATTTTTATTGATCTCTATACTTTTTCGTACTTCACATTTTATTGTATATATTATGTATAAATTAATAAATAAAACAAGCATTTGATAATTGAATCATTAACGATGTAAGTATAAATAATATTACTTAGATATGATATATTACTTCGAAACCACTGCCGGAGCGAAGGTCTTCATGTTAATATGCTCGTACATGTAGACCCAGTACGTGAGCCCGCTTTGATCACTTACGACATAAACTAAGTCTTCAAACGAAACAACTGCGGAAGACCGTTGAGTATAATAATAATAAATGATTTAATGTTATTTTTTACGTCAATAAAATAATAACATTTAAGAAGCTTTCATTTTGCCTTTGATGTGATTTTAACATCAGATTTGAATCGTCGCAAATATTGCTTGCTTTTAGGGACGTAAGGCGATATTAGCTTTTATGTTTCCGGATAATCAGGAGGAAATTTTCTGAGAACACGAAGTAAACAGAAAATGAAGGCCTTTCTTATATACATATACACATAGATTGTGATTTTATAACTTTTACAGCATAATCTTTAATTGTATATATTGGACCCAAGACTCATTTGTACTGACCTGATACGTCAGATGCTCTCTAACAGGGCAGTCAGAAATCTCTTAAACCCTAGTGTGTATACAAACAGAGCGTCAGGTGATGTAAGGATGTTGACACACTCAGTGCTCGCTGCCTACGCCGTAAGGAATTGAATGTGACGAATAATAATAATTATGTATTATATTTACTTGTTATAAAAAATAAGTTGTTCTTTTACAATTAACAAACAGACATGTTATTGAAACTATTTATTTAATTCTTAATAAGTTAAAAATATTTTTGATATATGTATAGACGTAATATTTTAAATAAAATAACATCCATATATCCAAATATGTACTAATCTTTCAAGCCTACTGCCAGTTCTACAGGTGCAGCTGGTGATTTATTCCTGTAGATATCCAGCATCCTTAAAGCGATGTTTACACTGCGCGTCATGTCGGAAATTGATCCCCAATTCCGGAAACTTTCAGCTAAAAGATTTAATACGCTTCCCTGTAATATAGATCGATTTTATTACCTTCTTTGTTTAGAAATTTCGCAGTCACGAGTATCGTACAGCGTAATAAACAAACTTGGATGAGAAAAGTTCCATAAATCGTTATTTCAAAATATGAATGTGCTGATGTTACTTTCCAGTATCATCATCGCATTGACGTTATTAAGCCTGTTGAACGTTCGACTGCGGAACACTGAAACGGACCCATTTTTATCAATTCAAATTAATATAATGTCAAATACGAGTAAGTAGAATATGCATCGAATCTTTTACATTTCAATGTTTGAATAGAAAGAGCAATATTTCATTATGGATAAGTATAAAGACATTTCATTTTTTTTAAATCTATTTAGTTGCTTCTAAAACAAACATAATTATATATGTATGTACATTGACTTATGTACAAGGCTTTAGGTGCAAGTTTAAAGACGAATTTTATAACTAACAAATATTGATTTTGCTGGTCCGGTGGTCTAGAGATTAATGAAACAGACAGCTGACCCGAGTTTGTGGATTCAATTCCCATCCAAGCCAAACATTTGTGCGATCAGCACAAGTATTTGTTGCACATCTGAATGTAAAATAAAGTATACATACACACACACACACACACACACACACACACACACACACACACGTATGTCATGAACCGTCTAGTCCGTAAAAAGGTTCTTCCTAATAGGTCGTAGCCATTCAGTACGAGAGCTACGCACTCTCGTAGTAATTCGTAGCTTAACTCATGAATTGCTACGAAGTTTCGTAGACAATCGAAGTTTAATACTTCATCCATATTTTATAAAACATTGAAAAATTTAAATCTCATGCAACAGAGGATAGAGTTTGAGTGTTATAGTAGTCCGTTATTTATCAATCCAAAACGATTGCTAAATCAAAATCATCACAAGTCACTATAAAGATACCTTTATAGTGCTTTATGGTCATTTTAAAACGACCTTTCGCCAGCCTTATAATACCTTGAGCACATTTCTGTATTCGTTATTATATCTAGATGTTAATAACAGTGTACAATCCGACGGTCAATCTACATTTATTATTATTAATTTATGTTAACGTCCGATCTCTTAGGGAGTAAAAGAGCAAAGAGTGCCAAATACATTAACACTTACAGAGATAACATTCATCTTCTACAATCGATACTCTGTATTTATACGCCCTTTTATTGTTATTAAATTAAACAGACTCTGTCATATACGAAATTTGAAATCAAACTGTTGATCTGTTCCATAATAAAGGTTGAAAAGTTGTTTAATTTCCGAAAACTGTAAGCGAATTTCTATGCCTAGTATTTCCATCGCTGGCCGGATGTCAGCTGCACAGCTGGTAAATCAACTATTGATGTATTTCCTGTCGGACGTGTGAATTTAGTTCGCAGCCGTGTTGGCAGTGGATGGACGGAACATTTGTTTTACAGACTAATGTAAATTGTCCAGCTACTCAGAAATTAATTGCATTCTATTACTAAATCAGGACTCCTCAGAAGTACGCGGAAAATACCGAATACTTAATATGTACATCATTAAAAAAACCGATTCAATTTAAATAAGATTTGAATAAAATATCTTACAATAGCACGGATATGCTTGCAAAATTTTTATTTAGTTTCCTTAACATTTGTACAGAAAGATACTTGTATTATCTATGTATCATCAGCTTCTCTCAGTTCATTGCTAAGAACAAACTTCCCCTAATAGATAATGTTTTTGCTCGTAATCTGCGCACTAATCCTGCGGGTTTGACTGGGATCCCCCAGTCCAGCTTCTGATGCCGTCTACGTCTCGGTGTCCGTCGGCGTTCGGGACTTTTTATCGTGCCTAGATAAGCTGCACTATACCGTGATTAATAATAATTAATTAAACATTTGTTAGTTACAGTACATACGTTTTTGTGTCGTATAAAATTGAATTATTTTAAAGGATATTTCAAATTAAAACGCCAGTTTATTAAGCCGCATTCCGTTTAACTCATAACACAGATAAAATAAAACCCATAAATTGGTGCCTGTGTTCCAGCCGGGACCGCCGCTGGCTGCGTGTCTGTCAAATCAACGATTGATATATTTCCGGGCTGACGTGCGACAACAGCCTGTATGAAATACGCGAAATATGCATGAAATTCGTTTTTATCTTTAAGCTTCAGATCTGATATGTTAACTGATATACTGTTCCGTGTTATTGACTTGGCATGTATTGATTTTATTTAGAAGTAAGTAACATCATTTAGTCGTTGATTTAATTTTTGTGAGTATTTTTTTCAAATCTGCTCCGATATTGACTGTATTAGGTACAACAGTTAATCTTACATTTTTAATGAGAATATTATTACATACCTACCTACGTAAACGTTACTAATGTACTCAAATAACATAATATGTACTGTTAAAAATAAACTTGAGTTATTTGTTCTTGGTAGATATTGATAGGATTTAACGAATGTTGCTTCGTAAACACTATTTGTCTAGCAAATAAATAAAACAGTGACCGCTACACTTTTAACTCGATCTATGACCAAACAGTTTCACGTCACAGAACTCTTCGCAAACATAAAAAGAGCAAGTATCTGGAGGAGTCAGAATTCTGCGAAACCAGCGCAGGTGGATGAAGAGAATAATTAATTAAAAATCAAATATAAGGTTCAAACATGAGGTTTTCCTATTTATATCCTGAATTATACATACTACATATATTTCATTATTTTTTACATAAATAACAAAGAAGTAATTAATAAAATACATATTATCTTGACCTTTTAATCACATGTCGTACATCGTTGCATAGCGTTCAGTTGTTTTTTTTTCGAATTAATTTAATTATTTAACTGTGGCATAAAGTTTACAAACTGGAGTATTATAATCGCAGGGGTCTAATCCGTCCATGATAGGTTTACAAATGTCTCAAATCAGTATACATAACCCATCAACCCATTTACCCTACCACTACTACATCTCATATCCTGAAAGGAGAGGGGGTTAAAGCTATAGTCTGCCAAGCTGTCTAAGTGTTCATTAGCAAGCATAATTTTGTACAATACATAAATAAATTACAAATAAGCATTTAAACCTTCAGAACGATTCGTGATTGTTTATGTGAAATGAAATAAAGTGACCAGTTGCCGGTAGGAGCGCCCTAGAAGACAATTACACGTGGAGCAGAGCTCGCCACTGTTTGCTCGCGCGGGGCGCGGTCTGCAAGAGAATTTCTTTCAATCGCAATTGTTTGATACAGTTCGTGACTTAGACAACGCGTGTTGAATTGTACGTTTGTGTCGACGCCCGAACGAACGAAACGAACGAGATCCAATAGTTGCATGCGCTCACGTGAGCCGGCTCGCTTGCATTCCAATTCAATTTATCGTACAGCGATTCTCAGGACATATATAAAATATCTACACTCGTATGTGTGTGTACCGACAACAAAGGCTCTATTCCTCGAATTGATTTTAGAATTGTTTCATTGCAATTCATATAAAGCTAACGTTATTTCACGCCTGGAATCCCCAAGGAGTAGACAGAGGAGTGTTGTAGACTTCCACGTTTCACTAGTTAAGTTTATCTCATCGTGGAATAGGTGGTGAGGCTATTGCCATACAGCAGGCACCGATGCAAACTCCGAGACACTAACAGGTAATTGAAGTTAGAAAAATCTAATAATACCCGACCCAGAAATCGAACCCAGGACCGCTCGATCAGCAATCGCGTGCGTCGATCGTCAGGAATAGGTAATTTTAAAAAATGTTAGACGTGCCCAATTAAATAGGATTTAAAGATTGATCCCACAATCTGAACTTTAACCGTTCTTGTACTGCCACTGTTTGTGCACAGAGAACAGTGTAATATAGGTCTGTTTTGATGGAAAGTGTTCCAGACAGGACAATAAGCCACTCGTTTATAATTTGCTGATATAATATATACATATGTAAAAACGTAACTTCACGCCTGTAATCCCCGAAGAGGTAGGCAGAGAACACTCAGACGTTTCACCAGTTACGTTAAGTCCCATGGAATAGGTGGTGAGCCTCTTGCCATACACCGGGCACATATCTAAAGTCCGAACCACTACTAGAAAATCTAAATTAGAGAATTTTTGTAGTGTTCGACCCGGAAATCGAACCCGGGACCTCCCGATCGGCAGTCGCACATGCAACCAACACGACCAACGAGGCAGTCTACCATTTAAGAAATTATTATTTTAATTGAAAACATTTTAGTGATAGATTAGTCCAGTTGGAAGTGAATGACGGCTGACCCGAAGATAATGGGCTCGATTCCCCTCAGGACAAATATTGGTTTATGTGTCGTATTATGTAAAAAATATGTGTATTTGTAAGTATATATAAATATGTAGTTTATTGACCGTTTGCTCAGCGTGACAGAGGCTATAATTTCTCTGCAATAGGACGGTTATGTGTGTAGATGTCCCAAGATATTTACATTTATAAAACGAAGTGCTTTGGGATCCTAAAGGGGTCTATTCTGACACCATTTATTGCATTAGTCCACGAGTTTCTCATTTCGAGTAGAGTTCAATGATGAAAATAATACAAGCTATATCAAAGCCTTCGGATCATATTAATAGAATCTCACGCCTTTGTTATCCCGAAGGGGTAGGTTGAGAAATGTAGAACCCCTACGTATCACTAGTCGATTTATAAGTCCCACGATTAGACAAAATTCATATAACAGGATCAAATCTGTTGAAGAAAATTTGATTCCAGCATGAGCAACTTCAGGATGTAATCCATAGAAGCTCGCAAAAAGTACATATGAGCGCGCGCGCGGCACTAAGCACGTATGCTTTCACAATATTAAGGTTGTAAAGACTTTACGCCGTAGCGAAGATATATTGGTACAGCAGTACTTGGACCTAATCCTCTTAGCCCTCTCGTGAGGAGACGAAACGTAAGAGGCAATTTGTCTATTACCCAAATGACTTTAGCGAGACACTCGACTTGAATAGAGCGACAAGATATATGCGAGTATTTATTCTATTTAAGCTTACTGTCACACGTACATACATTTTACTTTAGCAATACAGTCGTGACGACATTCTGAACTACCTATCCGCACCGCGGGAATCACTAATTGTTAAATTATTACGTTTTCAGAGGCATTGTGTAGAAACTTTTAGAGTAGATACAAATTATATATACTTTTTAAGGCTTCGTGGATACGATATATGGTAGGTACGAGTAGGTACTGTTGGGTGTTGAACATCATCATTATCATCATCATCATAAGCCTAAAGCTTTACTAAGGCCTCCCACGCTGGACAAAAGGGTTGGAGATCACAGAGCACGCCTTTTCGCCCCGCCACCACTGTTGCCCGTAGACCGCCAAGACATTTATCAAGTATTTAGGGCAAAACAGCTAATCCGAGCGCAAATCGGTTAATTAGCGAGCCATTGTTGAATCGTTATGGGATACCATGGTACTCAATATCCCAACTCACATGCAAAGTTTTAATCCGTCCATATCACACGCCGTGGCCTTCCGAATGTTTGCTCCCATTTGCAGGCCGAAGTGGATCACCCATACATCAGTCGTACGTATCAGTACCTGAGCAAATAACTTTTTAATGAACCGAGCGTGCGATGCGAGCAAAAATTGGGGCAGCCGATGATGAATATTTTACACCCTTCAGAGGTGTACCGTGAGCTCTTAAACATTGGAATGGTTGTGCTGAAAATATTTCTGTACTATGTGATGTTCGTTACGTTTTCGTTAACAATTCACACCTTTGTTTTAAATTGTTAGAGTTTCTAGCAATTTATAATTTAGTGTTAAGCTTATATATAATTAATGTTTAAGTACCATTTGAATATATAGAATATTACAGACGTATAAGTATTAAAATAGGTTTGGAATATTTTTTTTCCAACCCATTACAATTCCACTACTAGAATACGGGTCTCCTCTCATGTTGAGAGGGTTAAGGCCATAGTCTGCCACGCTGGCCAAGTGCGGGTTGGCAGACCTTCTGCTAGTTACTTATTATCGAATTATTCTATCCTGCATTACATGTTATTCACACAAAATTGCAAAATGTATTGGAATTGGTTTCAGATTTTTTAACATAATGATCATAACATTATTCCTGGATTTCTTATGGGGTAAGCAGAGGAGTGTAGAGTACTCCCACTTTTCGCCAGTTCTTTTTTTAACATATTAGTGGGACACATTAATGATGTAGTTGAAATGTTCATTCATTTCACCAATTAGAATTGGGAAAAGTGTATATAATTAGAGCAGGTGGTGTGAAGAAAGCAATGTTTGTTACATGTGTTATCTTTATGAAGGAAACATGTGCCCTTGTGTTGATAAAACACAAACATGTGTTCAATTACATTACAAATGTTATGGATCTTATATTTTTAAGTTTTCCTTTTTATTCTGTATTACACACACTTTATATTAGATTCTTTGCTTGTATACATGTAAATATGTAACTTTCCTTTACTTAATTTTTTTACCAATCAATCACACAAAAACGTAAAAAATAAATAGAACTGAAAAAAAAAACTTAAACAGTTTATAGTACATGCTCGATATATGTATGTACATAAAAGATGGCACAAAGCACATCAATGGCAGAATATTGCGCTTGTAAATAGAAAAAATATATATTAATTATCTTATCTGAAATTGTGTTGATTGGACCTACATGGTATTTCATTTTGCCACATGTATTTATGTGAATCTAGATGACAATTTTAAAACATTTTTTGTGCTAGTGTGTGGGTGTTGGAGCGTGCGCGTTCGCGAGCTGGGCGCTGTGGGATGGGCGCGGCAGCGAGACTGGCGAAGGTCGCGCTGGGCTGTGCGCACTGGCTGCTTGGGCCGCTGTGCTGACCGTCGCTGCACTCGCCGCCATCGCTGGTTAGTAACTGTTTCACACCTGGGATAATTATTAGCATCATTCAATATTTACAAATTGATAGTAGTTTCTAGGGTGGTTTATTGGGATCGTAATACAGAATTTTTACTGTGGGCAGACATTATTAAACAGTATTGAATATGAAAGATTAAGTATCCACAGAACAAGTATGTACAGCTCTATCTTTATAAAATAGTACTATTAACACTGTAACTTTTGGTCAACGTTGTATGGCACGCTGATCATACTTGCGTTTGGTGGTTGCGCAGGTGCTATCCGTGGCTCGGCTTCGCTTTTGGCGGCGGCGTTCGCGCTTCTGGCGTTGAGCGCACTGGCAGAAGCGGCGGCGGCGTGGTGGGGTGCGGCGCACTTGCCAGCGCTGCGACTTGCGCTGGCTGCACGCCTGCGCCGCACCGTCACGCACGAATACGGGCGGCTGGCCACGCGCTCGCACCTGCTGGACGCCATCCAGCAGGGCTTGCAGTGTTGCGGCGCCGACGGTGTGCGCGACTGGCAACACGCTGCCTGGCACGACTCCACTCCCGCTTCCTCTGCCTCCCCAACCGACCTCGACCTGTCCGTCGGAGCGCCTGCTGCCTACTATTGGGTACCACCGTCCTGTTGTGCGGTATGTCCAGTCATTTTTATATATTGTCTTATGCTTCAATACGCAAATTTTCATCATCATCAGCCTATCTTAGTCCAATTCTAGACATAGGCCTCCCCAAAAGGGGGTTTGTGCCCGTAATCTCTACGTTGGGCATGCGGGTTGGAGATCGCAGGGCACAGCTTTTCGCACCGCCGATGCTGCTGCCCGTCAGCGGCCAGGGCATTTAGCCTGCGCTATTCCACAGCCGGTCGCCAGAGCCTCGTCTGTTATATCAGGGTGCACCACGTGAAGGTAAGGTTGGCTTGGGCTCCTGAGATAGTAGTTGGAACCCCTTACACCCCCCTTACACACAGGCAAATATTAGTTTCTCAAAAATCATGAGAAAACAGAAACAAGTCAGTGCTACTAGTTACTGATTATTTGAACTATGTCTGAGGATTCTGAGAGATCCATCACAATTCAACTTGACTATTCATAGAATTGATTAGCCTTTAGGCTCCCTGACCAGAGACAATATCGAAAATCAGTGAGTCGAATAAGACAAAGTGTCAGGATAGATAAGCAGGAATGTGTAGTGGTGAGAAATGCAAGACGTGATAGAGCAATCCGTTCCGCAGACGGAGGAGCCGACCGAGTGCGAGATGGCGCGACGCGTGCCGGCGGCGTCGGGCGGCGCGGCGGGGCTGCACGCGGCGGCGTGCGCGCCGCGCGTGCTGGCGGCGCTGCAGCGCGGCGCGCGCGTGCCGCTGGCGCTGGGCGCGGCGCTGCTGGCGGCGCACGGCGCGGCGCTGCTGCTGGCGCTGGCGCTGTGTCTGCGCGCGCACCCGCGCCGACGCTACAAGGCCTAGTCGCCTGCATCACACTGAAACTATTTCATATGCAACATGCCAACCTACAGACCATTCGTTACCTGTTTCCGATTGGAGTGTGTGTAATGTATTAAGTACTACAAGATAAATGATTCAGTTATGCAAAAAATCTATTTTACGATTGATCATGACATTACTATGTGAAACAGTTTTTGACCACACTCCTAATATTTTTAACATGATTTGTATATTCTCCAATCTCCTTTGAGCTACTTAATATAAAATCCACATTGGCAACTCGATTTCAAAATCATAAAGCTTTTTTAAATAAGAAATAATAATAATTTTAAATAAGAAAATTAAAATTCCACCTCCTATATCATTATTGTGACGTGAGGTTGTTTATATCGGATGTATTCTATTTACACTGCATTTAGTATGTAATAAGTACATATTCATACACTCAACTGCCATATGGTTCTTCTCTATATGGAATAGTTTACAAAATGTAATGGAGTCGAACTCCTGATTGAACGTCAGTAATACATATATTAATTATTATATTATTTATAACATTATATTCCAGTGTACAAGTTCAATAGTTAAGGTGATTCTCAATATATAATGTTTATCTTTCTACAAGTTTTGAAATCAATTAATAGTACATAAATAGAGGCTAGTCATAGATATTCAACATGATATTTATAATATATTTGATATAATAAAGTGTCTTAATAATATAGAAAAGTTCAGCTCAGTCACCTTAACAAGATAATGGTCCCTTGTATGTCATTGCTAAGGAATGTTTGATAGTAATTCTAAATGAATGATTATTTTGCCACAGACTTTATTGTTTAAGATATCAAAATACTTAAATTAATAGGTGACTGAGCCTGTTTTACTCTTTACAATTGGCTGTAAATCATTGCATTTATTTTACATTTTGTTCCTATTTGTTCATGTGAGACTAAAACACAGAAGACTGAAAATTGAATCTGAAAAGACAGCCTTTCTGTTTTATATTTGGGTGTTTACAAGTGGAATAATTTAAACAAGACGAGATCAGAAAAGAGGCACAACATGGACATGCCAATATGACGTTCCAAAGGCGTGCATAATATTGGTAGTTTGTTCTGTAACAGTAATAAGCGAAAGAAATTATATAGTGTTGTAATTATTGTTCTGTATCAACAGAACTGAAGATATGCATAAGTAAGAAATTTTCGAAGTGGTTTAACAATTTATTGATATTAAACTAATAACACTAACAGTACTGTAAGCTTGTAACCAAATGTGTGTTAGTGGTAAGTTAAATGTTGTTACACTTGTCTGTTTTATGTCAGTGTATGTATTTGTCACTGTTTTCTTAGTTTTACATTGAGAGTTGAGTTACGTAGAGGGCGCTGGTGTCCTTATAGTATTGCAGAAGTGTAGTGTTTAGTGGCTGGGTTGTGTTTGCACTTGTAGCTGCCGAGAAACGCTCTGGACCGTAGGCTGGCAACAGTGGCGTTGTTGTAGCTAAATGCTTTCGATATCATATCTTATTTAGTACCTGTCGTCGTGCGGGCCCCTGACTCAGATCTGACTGAAAGACTGTCTGTGTACTTAACAATCGCTCTATGTTCAAAACCATGTGTATTTTAACAGGAATATATGGAAGTTGTATGAAATGCTTTGTATCTAATGTATTTTGATGAGATCATTGGGACATGCAAAATTAACATAAATATTTCACATGACTCTATAGTATTAACTGTTTACATAGCTTTAATTTAAGACTGATTGCACAACTTTTATCCATTTTTATTCTTGTTTAATTAATCGTCTTGCAGCTCGACGGCGGATATTGAGATTTTTTTTATAAGAAAACATAAACCTTATATTGCGTTTTCGGTTGTTTACGATTTTTTACAAAATAACAGTGTGTTATAATATTTGGTGATATATACAATATATTTCATAGTGAGTATTTGTATAACTTGAATTAATATGTAATAGTACATGTTTAAAAAAACTCGTGTTCACGCCCCGTCGTCGGCTGCTTGCAACTAAGTACAAATGTTTAAGACTATATTTTAATTTGACTTAATCTTAGTTTTAATGCTTTGTTATAGTTTCTGACAGACAGACAGAGACAATCTGTTATACTCGGCTCTCGCGAAATTGAGTCGTTATTTACACTGTCCTTACGTTATTGTAATCATACTACACATTGAAATAGTATTGGTTTTTAAATTTGTGAACAATCTAAGTTTACCTAAGTATTTTTGCCTAATCAACTTGTGCAGATGTAACGTAACTTGTGCGAGAAATCGTATTCAATGGTTCGCTATTCGACTATCGACAGATAATATTTTGAAAGTGAAGTACCGTCGTCTCATTCTTCTCTTAATCGGCTTCTTTTCTTAAATTGATGAGCGCCGGCCGCCCACACAGATATTCTTTAATGTAACTCACATAATACTCTTTTATTATATAATTATAGAAGGCGATTTTATCCTTTACATACAGCAAAATACATACAATAATAGTGAATTGGCTAATAAAATCGAATGACTTGAATGTAACCGATTCTTTAACTTTAACACTGTTGATAAACGCCTGTACAATGTATATGAGGCAATCATTTTCTTTAACCGAGTCGCACCAACTGTCGCAAACTGTTAAGAATTTGACTTTATTACTAATATACCAAATATTTAACGGCAGTTAAGATCTGTGTCTTGTAGCTGTTAAGTGGTGTAACTAACAGGGCGTTGCGAGTCGAGCTACCGGATCGTGTTTAGAACTTATCATGTTGATCGATATTTTCACATATTATTTTTTGTCGTCGGTCGATGGATACAGTATCATTGTGTAGGGCCCCATCGACCCGCCAGACGGAACAGCAATATTGAGGTACTATTATAGTATCTTCGGGGTCTATAATTTTAAACTAAATTTATTCAATTGTAAGGTCATAACGCCAGCTTGAATCGTGCACCGTTTATCTCCATAACCAGTAGATATCCGATGTTTAACGTTGACAATTAAACGTGATAACCCTAGGTGGTCAATGTCAAATATTGACTCATAGCTAATCGGGTAGTAGGTCGACATTGTTCAGTGTTGTCCAAATGTTCAGTATCGCATATACGACGATGTGGCTCGCCTCACGGCGCGTGTCCCGTGGTGCCATTTAGTATACCTAAAGCTTATAATGTATGTCACAAATTTATATTATTTTGAACACTAATAAATGTATTAATAAAAAAATTAGGGCTTTTCATTTCAACATATTTTTATCTTTCCGGGAGTAGAATTTGTGGTTTCAACGATGCATTTGTAAAATATTTGTCCAAGAATGTTAAAAGCAAAAAAAAAAATACAAAAAAGTTTAATTCTTCGGTACATTTATAATAAACACAACTCAAATGTTTAAACATTTAATTCATACTATTTACCAGCTATATTTCCATATCTTAAAACCATATTACACTGGTCCTTCAAGTGAATAATTTAAAATAATCCGTACCTTCTTATTATTAAGTAACTATCTCGCCCTTTAGCAGGACGGGAAAACATTAAGGAAAAATACATGTTTAAAAGTTCTTTAAGATTCACAAATTCTCTCAACCTGAATTTAGCCAGGTAGCTAGAATTTCAAGTTCTAAGGGAATACTGACTTTATCCTTGCGTTGAGAGAGGACTGGTTAATGACGGTTCCACGTCCTAAAAAAGTTAATCCCTAAAATACATAAGGTAATCTCATTCCAATGTAGATTCGAAAAGAGTCTATGTAATAGTAAACAGACGGCTGATAAACTACTTATATACCTATACATAATTATATAGGTATACATACGTACTTACTATATAAATAAATATTTTTACATCCATACCCCGAGCTTATCCCTATCACAGAAATATTTGGTTTAGTCATTATCGTCAGCATCATCAGTCATCTCAGTCCACTGCTGGACATAGGCCTTCCCCAATGAACGTCATCGCGCCCTGTCCTCGGCTTGTCGCATCCAGCACGCGCCTGCAGCCTTTCACGGATCGTCATCCCACCGGGCCGGAGATCGTCCTACACTACGTTAGCTGAGCCGCGATTTCCAATTTGGTCTAGTACCCATGTAGAACCCACGATCTCCGATTTAGCAATCAGGTTCACTAACTACTGGACCAAAGGGCCAGTCACTTAGGCGACGAGAGCTAATATGCGACGGTTACATTAGGACCCGATTTTAACCGAGATTCAATGCTACCCTTGTATACAACATCTTACTCCAGCATTGTTGCATCTGCAGTTATCATGAGAAAATAAACATACCTACACGTAACAGTGGCTGGAAACGCATCAAACACACATTTGCATCGCTGATGTAAGCGGTGTAATGCTAGGTGCAATCTTTACAGCTACCTGCCTGTATGTCGCAACAACCTGCATCGTTTGTCAACTAGTCTTAATGCGGCGTGTTATGTATTATCGGGTAAGATGTAGGTACGCAAAAACTAACCCATCTGCTATTGCGGTTTGCTTATTTGTGAGAATAATCGACGATAGAGGCGTAAGAACGAGGACAAACACAAATTTATCATATACATAAATGTAGTGGTAAGTTTTAGGATAACTTATAGTTTTTGTCAATTTAGGCTGGCAAATAAGGGTGTATTGTGTAATAGAGGACTTACCAATATATTGCCGGTTGTGTTGTATTAAAAGATCGGACGTGGTGTCATAAGTGATTTGTCATCTTGTATTACAATGAACACCATATGTTCTTGGAAGACTGACTACCCCATTATCATCATCTATTTAATTCTAAGTCACAGTCACAGCTGGAATAGGCCTCCCCTGAGGGTTTTTTTTCCCATAATCCTTACGCTTGACGTGCGAGTTTCGGATCCTATTTAATCAGAATTATTTTACACGTTACAAGTACTTAGGTATAAAACAAACATTCGTTATGGTCACACAAATATTTCTCGTGGTTGGGAATCAACGAAACCTACAGGTACAGGCCCTTATATTTTGATCGACTCGGGATAGTCAAACCAAAATAATAATATAATATTGTAAACAAAATATTATTATTGTCTCCATTTTCCCGAGTTCGTGGTGGGAGAATATCCTTTTCCTAAAAATGACGTAGCTAAATTTCAAGTTCTAAGGGAATTATAATTATTTACTTCAGGTTTCCACACGGAATTCAGCATAATGTTCATTTTCAACGCATGTTCGTAAAGTTTATAGCCCTCATCATAAACTTGTACTCATTAGTGGCAAACTACGTGCCATACTTGACCTTAGATAGATGTATCAACAAAGTTCACTTGCACATGAGAACGAGTCAACGCCGAGATGATCATTTAACAGAAATAATTTATGTTATACAAGTTATATATTGCTGTTTTTATTTAACAAACAATTTGTCTTTTATGTAGGCGTGTATGTAGTTATTGTACAACTTCCGTACAGAATATTTGAAAGTTATCAATTATTTAATGAACTAGGGTTTTGTCAATCCGTAGTTTTGTAATTCATCCTCAGTGTTGGCGGGACTTTTAAGATAGATATTACGTCAAATGACGAGAATAGATATATAGAAACGTAATTCTACGAACTACTTACTAACAATATGACACAGCTGCGGGTGATGATCCTTATGCACAATTACACGAATACAATGCAAATATAATTCATTATTCATGTACATATCGCATATTGATATATTCTTTTTATAGCAGGTAATAATAACTGTGTGGTAATAATGAGGATAAATTTGTTTAAATTCATGGAGGCCGCGAACGCAAAGGAAACCGCCGCCCGCCTCGGTAATTGCTTTTCATTGCTCCTTAAGTCGCCAATTGAGAAAACGAGAGACCAGTATGCCCTCGATGACCGATTAAATGACCAAACGATCTTCTATTGAGCACAATCAATGACTGGCTCCGAGCTCGTTGCGAGCGGAGGTTTGGCAATCGGAACACAATGGACGCACATATTGATTCAACTAGTTCGTCACTCCTACCGCTCCGTCGTCTTTTGTGCATACTGAATTGATAATGCTTTCTATTATTATCCCTATTGGCATTTCGAAACCATATGCTTGCTGTAGAAAGGCCCTTCAAATATAGCTTACTGTTATTTTGATTCATAACAAATATTTAAAATGTAACGTAAAAAACAATGACTGATAAGAGCGAGAGTGCAGGTCACTACCCACATTTCTGCCATAAAAATTGCATGACCCTTTGTTTGCCTTCAAAAATTGTGATTACTTTAAAGGTGAAGCTAGTTGATATGTTGTATCAACATGTTAATTAAAAGGAACGTGCCATAGTTTATGGATTTTTGGTTTATAATAGAAAATTTATAAATTCTCGTTGTTCAAAATTAATTAAAACCTTTAAGCTTTTAAAAAACTGAAAGACGTCTAATGGTAAGATAATAGTATGAAATTGCCTATCTCGAAGTTTTATCATTAATGTTCTAATGTATTTATTTACAAAAATATATATTTTGTTACCTTACATATTATTTATTTATTTATGAAAATATTAAAACTTTAGATTAACGTTTTAATCACTTTATGTGTTGTATTTATTTTAGTTCTTAATTTATTTTAAAAATTAAGACTATTACACGAGCAAGAATATTTTATATCTTCGCACTTTCATAGACCTTCATACTACTGTCACCAGATCAACAGCGAGATATTTTGTTGGGACATTTCACAAAACTACCAATCTATTGTTATGTTACGTTACAGTTCACCAGGATGATCAAATTCCCGCACTTACGCAAAAGACTTGGTAAAGTTCATAAATTGGTGTGGATTAGTCGGGGTCTTAGGGCATTGTCCGGGCGAGCAGTGGGACGCAGCACGGCGGGGGACGAGGGCGAGTAGGCGCTTCACGAGCACCGGTAGGCGGGTGCGGAGCTTAAGCTAAAAGATTGTGTTTTAATACTATCACTACGCACATCAATTTGTAGTGTATTACTTGTCCATATAGTTAATATTTTTATATTACTTATATAGATTTTGTAACGTTTAAAATTTACGTTTATTGTAGTGATTTGAGGTAAAAAGAATCTATTTATTTAGCGGCTTAATAATTGTATTAATAGTCTTAATAGTCTCCTCTTTGAATTAAATTAAAAATAACAACTGGATGCATTTTACACTTGATGCAAATCAGTGTTTAGTGTTGCGCGCCCGCCGCCCGCCCCTGGCCCATGTGCAAGCGTACGTAGGGGCGGGTCGGGACACCGATGGTGCCACGCTATCGGCTCACCTCACCTCGCTCCACGCCACGACCACTCAGTGCCTTACGAGGCGCGCTCGCGGACGCTTGTGTCAAGTGTTTACGCACGTTGCCAGATGTAGTGTTGTGTAAACAGTGACCTGACTGAAAGTAATGACCTGTGCATAGTGTCTTCGTATCAACCACTTCGCACCGACAGCATGGGGTGCGCGCGGGGCCTGTGCACGGCCGACAAGATCTTCATCTTCATCAACATCGCGTTTGCGGTAAGCTCGCCCGGGCATGTTGGGAATATTGGTTGCTTACATTCCTATCTTAATTTTAAAACATCTTTCAGTTGCGACATCTTTTATATATATCTTTAATACTAAGAGTAGCAAATATTAACAGTACTGCAAGTTTATAAGCCACCGCACTCACAATTTTATTTAATGAAAATAATAATTAGATTTATACAAAAGAATACAAAGCAACAAAAAATGCAAGCGCTACAAACATGCACAAGGTAAACCAATACCAACCAAATTTAAAGCCATAGGTTTGGGCACCGGCTCGCGGCACACCGCTGCAAGAAAAAAGTTAGGGCATAAAAACTGCACCCTTACAAGTTGAATGCCTTCCGCACGACTCGAGGGTCCGGTCACTGCTACCTGACCTATTTGATGATTTTTTTAAGTTTCTTATTGCGTTCAAAAACATTTTTATTTTCTAATTAGTCAGTTAATCACTGTTTGTAACAAATGCTTTGTACTCAGTTGTTTGATCCAATAGGCCGTTAATACATGAAATTCCCTAGAATATTAACGTCATCGTGCTGTGTCAGAAACAGAACTTTATCAGAAATAATGCGGTCATATTGCAATTATATTTCTAATAATGTCTAGAATTGTAATATGATTGTCGGCTGTTTGGAATGGCCAACGTACTTACTCTCGTGCTTCAGATAGAAATAATTATGTTTAGAACACACATGATCAACCGAACATCGCATTCCAGTAATTTATTATCTAAATACTTAATTAGTGTTGCGCGATGTTACCAACTAATTTAAATAAAGTAAGATGATTATACACAAATATATAATACATTGAACATAATATAATCAAATAAATGTATATTCAATGCGACGACTTTTGTAAGTTTTATAACAACATTGATGTAACAGAGATTGATTTGTCTTCTGGAACTTATCTGTCGGCGTGACTGTCACTGGCTAATCAGTTTTGCAGAGTTAAATCATTTTCTAGTGTTCAGCCGATCCCAGAACCAAATGGAAATAACTTATACAGACTAGCAATTATTACGGGAGAACAAATTGTGAGTGGGCTTTTTCTTGACAATGTAAAAATTAGAATAAGTGTTATTATTATTATTATTATTATGAAGATTGTCATTATAAATATGTTAACATAGTATTATGGCGATGTTAATGAATGTAAAATATTTTAGAAGAAACACGCCAGGTCCGTAAGGACAGACATGTGCACTCGGTGCTCTGTCTGTCCTGTAAGGACTAGCGTGTTTTTATTGTCACTTTAGTAATAAATTGTTAGTAAAAGCTTTTAAATGAAGCACAGTCTTTCTAAATCGCGGAGGTCTCTTCAAATTTAATACTTTCCTAAATGAATACTTAGAATTTTTAGACACATGATAATAATATATAGTAGGTATATTATTCCATATCAATAATGGGCAAACCGCTGTTCTGGGGCAACTCTTATGACTTACGACACCCTTTGACGGATTCTTTAACCTATGATACCCGTTGACAATTTTCTGAAGAAAAACTAACCAAGCGTTAAATGCCTAATATTATTGCTTTTTTATGTTATTTTTTGGTTATATCTTTGAAGGAAATATTTTAACCGACGTAGTCGCCGATGAAAAGTAAACGTTGCAGACAAACAACACTATTTTCCGTTGGCACACAATTTTGGCACTTGCGTACGAATATTTCAATCTCCAAGCTATCAAAAACATTTTAACCTTCAATGTTGTTTGCATTGATTTGCAAGTATAGGAATTTTGGTTTGTTGTTATGTTGTTCGAATTCCAAAT
>DWDT01000689.1:0-19248 GCA_018245595.1 Microceris scylla
GATGTTATCATACATATAAACCTTCCTCTTGAATCACTCTATCTATTAAAAAAAACCACATCAAAATCCGTTGCGTACTTTTAAAGATTTAAGCAAACAAAGGGACATAGGGACAGAGAAAGCGACTTTGTTTTATACTATGTAGTGATGTTCGAATTTAAAAGCATTGTATGAATAGTTTTAGGGAGATTTTGTCTTTTGTCTTGTCTGTTGATGTTTTGTCTTTTTCCGAAATCAACGTTAATGAATGTTAACGTACCAATTATTCACTGTAATAAATCAGCCATAATCGTCTGATAAGGGTATCTTTCACCGGCATGTTTTTCTTCACTCTTCATGAGCATTTCATCATCATCATCATTATGAGCCTATTTCCGTGCACACCTGAACATAAGATGTCCAATAGCACGCCACTGAGCTCAATCATGAGCTCATCGCATGAGCATTTAACCTGTAAATTTTATTTGCCTGCAACTCTTTATACATCCTGCTCTTGGGTGTGGGTCTCTTCACCAACTTCGTAAGGCCTAGAAAATCTTCCGCCGCGTTAATTGCTTAGTTTTATGTCTTAATGCGGGGATAGGACTGCGCCGCCTTTAGCTTGGACATTCATAAGCTTCTGTCCGGAATAGAATTGCTACCAAATATTGTGTACAAATGTCACCCTCATTACCCTGTCTAAGTCTTCTGCTGGATATTAGCGTTCCTTGAAAGGTTTTTGCTCATAAATAGACACCATTATTTTATATCTCGGGGAATTTTACGTACAGAAAATTCATGACCTGTTCGAAGAAATGATTAGATGCAGATAAACAGCAATGACTTCAAATTATTTGGCAAAACTGATCATAAACAACAATAATTTTACTGAACTTGGAGTACTTGAAGCTATGTATGAATGAATATTACTTAAGATTAATAATTTGCATATGAATATGCAATATAAATAATTGAATATGCAATATAAATAATTATTAAATACAAATGATAATCTGTACATAAACATTGATACGTTTTTCATCCGCAATGTATTTTTTGTTACCTATTTAAAGGAAAATAAACAAGAAAATTTTAAAACAGTGGGGCAAACTTTGCTATGTTAATAAAAAATAATAAAATAAAAGCGTAATTCACAGAAATGGAGGCAACACGGCGTTGAATTTTTGCAACTAGCAACAACAGATATATTTGAAGCTCCCGATCAGGACAAACTATACGAAGGGTTAAGATTTATTAATAGGTAAGTTGCCATCTACGTATTAATAAAATAAATAAAATAGCAATGATAGCTTAATGGTTAAAAATTCAGCCTCTTATTCCAAAGGTCCTGGGTTCAAATTCATCGCGCGCACCTCTTTACAAAAGAGCGTTTTAATCTTAAATATCACATGCTAACAGTGAAGGAAAACATCGTAAGAAGAGCTGCACACCTTAGAATTAATATAAAAAAATATCTAAGGTGTGTGAATCTGCCAACCCTCACTTGGCCAGCGTGGCAGACTATGGCCTTAGCTCTCTCAATATGAGAGGAGACCCGTATTCCAACAGTGGAATTATAATGGGTCGAATATTTATTTATTTATTTATACGTTTGGTAATCCAAATTTTTTACGGAGGCTTAGAACTTACATGAAACTATCATGGATAATCCCATCTCTCTTTTAAACTGAACCGTTCTTATTTTGAAAGACATGCCAGTTAAAATTTGTAACTGTTCGCGTCTAGGATATAAATTCCTGGTGGAGATTGGAGCTTTGGTCTTATAACCGAGAATCTATTACATTCAGGGCTCTATCTATAACATTGGTAGTCTTAGTAACAACCATGGCACATTGGGTGATCTGCACAAACGTTTTCAACTTAATCCAAATCCACCATAAATCTTGAACCATTTTGGTTACACTGGTGTCATATTCCGGTCAATTCATCCCCTGTTTTTCTTTAGGTTCCTACCCTCGGCCAACAAGCTCCCCAACGTGCCGACGGACGAGCGGCAAATCAACAGCGGCACAGTTTATGTACATTGTAAGGCTGGCCGCACGCGGAGCGCCACACTCGTCGGCTGCTACCTGATGATGGCAAGTTACACACACCAACTTATATGCTTACACACGTTCAATTATACAGGGTAAATGATAAGTAAACGGTACATCAACACAGTGATAAATTAAACTGCATTCATGTTAGTGTGGGGGGGGGGGCTAAATAATTTGTAATTAAAAATAGGAGCCCCAAGTAAAAAGCATGTAAAAGTAAAATTGCGTATTAGCACAAATAAACAAGGGATAATTTCGAAGGTTCCTAAGGATTTGCATTAAAGTGCTTGTATGACAGTCATAAAATATTTTTCCAGAAGAACGGCTGGTCCCCAGAAGAAGCAGTGGAGTATATGCGCGCGCGCCGCCCGCACATACTCCTTCACACGAAACAGTGGCAAGCGCTAGACATATTCCACCGGCGACATGTTAATAAGTAATCATTACGTGTACATAATTATAGGTAGCTAAAAATATTTAGTCAATCGAATTAGTAGAATAATTGCGTTACTTAAAAGGGGCCCTGAATCGAGGGACCCCTTGTCAATACCTCTTTTAATTGGTTGCGGGTGACGGTAAAATTTATATAATGTTAATTTTTACCAAAACGTATTGACTTTTTCATATATATAAATTTTTAAAATCGTTTTCTAACAAAGTAATAAACGAGTCATGAATGAAACAATAAGTTTTGAGCATTTAAATCTTAATTTTTTTATATTAAAAAAACTAGGAAGCTTGTGTGGTACTTGCATGATTTGAAAAAAATATATTTTTTGCATACTCAATTGTTTCAAAACATGACAGTAATGTTTTAACCTGATGTTTATATTAACCTTCCTTCACCGGTCAGCGTTTGAGGTGTAAAAAATAAACATTGAAGATGTTTATGTTTTTTTGTTACATTCATTTGTTTTGTTATTACCTACCTCAAAAAAAGCACCAGCATTAATATTCTTTAATACTAAAAACCTTATTACCTCAGTAAACACGCTCAAATTTTATAATGCACAATTAAAATCCAATTGTATAAGATGTACCTAATAGTGTTCTGTCTGGGAATTTTGCAGACGGTGCGATTCCAAAAGGCTATTTCTAGTCGATTCAGTATTTCACTAAACTAATTTAACTTCAGCCTCATATTTATGAAAGGAAAATACGGTGTCTATGTACCACCTAATAGAACTTTCAATACACAGTCTCAAAGATTTTCGTACTATTTAAGTGATGTAGAATAAATCCTATAGTAAAATTAACACGTTACCAAACACATCGTAAAATATATGCAGTTTTTTATCGTTGCCCAGTCTTATGATTTATGAGGTAGTAACTACACGTTGATGTCGAGTAAGAATAATAAAACAAATGTAGAATGTGAATACTGCCTAGCGACAGCCTCGTTGGTCGAGTGGTTGCAAGCGCGACTGCTAATCGGGAGGTCCTAGGTTCGAATCCCGGGTTGGGTACTATTAGATTTTTATAATTTAGAATTTCTAGTAGTGACTCGAAGTCTGAATTGTATTCGGTGTATGGAAATAGGCACACCACCTATTCCATGGGATGTAAACGTAACTGGTGAAACATGGGAGTGTACTACACTCCTCTGCCTACCCCTTCAGGGATAACAGGCGTTATGTTACTTAGAATGTGTATAGTAAATCTGCAAGATGCTAACTACACTAGAATTCAATGTCGCCTCAGAATTTTTTTTATTATGTGCCCAGACTATTTAATTAATTATTCGTGCCAAATTCTATGATTGGATGACTAATGATACATGTTATGCTAATAACACCATACATTCAACATGCTGATCTTATAATTCTACAGTACAATGTATTTTTATATTGATGTATACTAAACGGTAATAGAATCAAATTAATTTTAAAAAATACGTTATTACCAAACAGGGACTAGAATATGTTTGATAAATGGTTATTGTGACTATATTTATTTTTATATAATGACTTGTTACATTTTATTTTTGGACATAATGGTTGAGATGTTATTGAATAAATTATACTTTTGTGTCACAAGTTATTTCATTTCTTCTTTTGTGTCAGTAAATTTGAGTAAATTTCTTTGTATTATGTTATGTTTAAGTTCCCATTGTTGCCATTTCAACACATAGAATTTCTGACCCAAAGTCAGTAGTCATTAAATTATATCGATTTCATTATTTACAGAATCCCATGCATGCAAAATTTTTTTATGTGCCTATCTCATATTACTGGATATAGTTAAATCGAAATTTTAAATTAAAAAGACTCGCCATTTTTTGTTGATAATAACCTCAAAGCATTGTTACTCTAAAAAGTGAATAAGCTATCATATGCTCGTCTCTCTCAAATATCTTATGAGAGACTGCAATAATAAAGCGGGGAACTATCTGACGAGTTCATATTACAGTCTTTAGTAAATATTTAAGACTTTTTAAACAGCTGTCAGCTAGTCTTAGGCGAATGGTAATCCGATTAGAAACCGTCAGTACGTACACGTGCTATTATGAAATCTCGAAATTAAAAAAAAACTTCGTAAAGACGCGACTACTCTCTAGCTGTCGCTTTTTTGTGGTCTTTAATTTTACGTCATAAACGCAATTACAAACAAATTACGAATTCTTAATCGCATATTCACAATAGGAAAAATTATATCGAAGGAGAAAGGCTGTTGTTATAGAAATGTACTTGTTATATGATAAATCCTATGATACGATATGTAGATTCAAGCTATTTCTGGGTGTAGTCAGCCTAGCCAAAATCCATTACTTGCGGTCAATTTTTTAATGTCTTGATTCCAGATGCTACAATCGTCACCGGGGACCATAGTTTACCATAATCTGATGATAGAACAGATGCAGCCAAATACAATAAAACACATTATTAAAAGCATAACATTTATTGCTATATTTTAATAAATAATGCACAATGGCCCGCGAGCTACTCTCACGACACATTCGTTTACTAAAAACAATATTTACGAGTGCAAAATAACATTGAAAAACAATTTAAAATACTTCAACAGAACTAAACAATTTATGTAAATTAAGAAAGAATTAAATTTTATATCATCACAAGACATGATTAATACTTAGGTAATACAACCAAAACAATAAGTTACAGTTTATATTTGGAAATAATTCACTTCAACGCATAATTTCTTCAAAGAGCAAGAAAGTGGTGATGTGTAATTCACACATATTTGAAAACCGGTTAAAATTATTAATCGATAAAAACTAACATATCCTTATTCTTTTGATTGTTAATGTGACATTTGATGTGACTGAGCGTCGCAAGTGAATTATTTGAAATAATAAAACTATTTAGAAACACGGTATAAAACCAATTAGACTAATTATAAAATAAACGAAACGTTTCAAACAATTTCGATTAACTAATTGTGCTTTGCATTAA
This sequence comes from Microceris scylla, assembly GCA_018245595.1. Classification (NCBI taxonomy): domain Eukaryota; kingdom Metazoa; phylum Arthropoda; class Insecta; order Lepidoptera; family Hesperiidae; genus Microceris; species Microceris scylla. Next base: position 5,450 of record DWDT01000689.1, read on the forward strand.
GTACTCGCATTAGTTTGATAAAAAACTCACCAAAATGTTATATTGTTTTTGTTTAATAAAAAAAAACCTATTCTTATTTTATGGACGTAGCCAGAGCATAAACAACTTAGACAATTATTTTATTCAAACAATAACGAGAACAAAATTTTAAAATTAATAAACAAAGTATTAAAATTCATTGTAAAAAAAACGTTTTTTCTATTAATTTTAATACTGTTGTAAATTAGTCATTATCCTTGCTGTCACTAAGTAATTGAATAATGATTATAATTATTTATAATAGTCAAAATAAATTCTTCTGGCTAGGCTGTTGTCAGCCAGAGACAATCAGTATGGTGACTATACCACCAACCAAATATAGACTAATGCATATAACAATATTCTTAAAAAAATTCTCATCCTGCTAGCCACATCCATATAAATAAAGAATTGAATATTTTATCACATTGCTAACCGAAGTCAGAACGGTAACATATTAATAATACAATATTGATTATTGTACTTCATTTTGTTAAATGTCTATTTATTGTACTAAAAAGTTTAAAATCCTGCTTCATTTTTCTACTTGTTGCCCCATTATACAAAACACTATTTATAGTAAAGGTTAACTTCTTATGAACTTGAAATAAAAAAATATAGTAAGATCGGAAAAACAATTAGGTTAGATTGGATATTAAATTACTTTAATGTCCAATTAGTTACCAAGAACTAATGTTATGAAGCTGTCACATTAACTATAACATATTCTAGCATAGTTATAATATAACAAAATTATTAATTGCAATTATTTCATTAATTCAATACATATTATGTTAATTTATCAAGCTTCAAAATATTATTCAAACAGTTCCATGATTCAAGTCCTTTATTGTATTAATTATGAAAGAAAATGTATATTAATATGATTATAGTTTTTTATTTAATACCAGAATATTGTTTTTATTCTTACATAAATATAATTATGGTCCATAAGCTTTATTTTTATTATATTTTAATTTGCAAGTGTTTATTACATTTGTGATTACAGTAATATTATAAATTAGTCTTTCATGGAACATTCGAGAGATTATAATTAATGATGTATACACATGTATGGACATAATCTTTTATATTATTTCACTTCTAAATAAGAGACAGCTGGACTTGCTTTTTTAAACCATTTTCCGAAGAAGAAGGCTTCCAGTAACAATCAAAAATTTTAGTACACTTATTTTTTCTGCACATAGATAATAAGTGTATTCAAGGCTCACTCTTACCTTGAAAATTTTGTTATCAATTTATGAAAAACAACAAACAACATACAACTGTTAATATTTTTTCTAACAACTTCTTTAAACAGAAATTTTAATTTAAACTAACTTTGAACAGAAATTTATGATTTAATATTATGGTAATTATTTAATTATAATCAAAGCCAACATGATGATAGGGCAGCTCATAAGAAATTAACCGGTACTTATTATATAGGAATAACAACTCACGCCTTTCTTTCGGAGTTGATAGACCAGAACCGTCTGATGGCATTGGCGATGCCGGTGTCGTGGGTGATGATGTAGAAGAGCCCGCCGAGGGTTGCTATCGACAGGAGATACACAAGCCCGATTGCAATTTTGGGGATGATGGGGCCGAATATGCTCGCTCGCACGTAATCAACAGCGATCGCCTCCAGGCCCCTGAGAACAAAGTATGACTATTAAATAGTTTTTAATCTACTTACATCATACTATTGACAGTAGGCTCACCCCACTGCCTATTCCTTGAAACGCATGAGATAAGAGGTCAAAATACAAATTCATACATGTAGGACGTTATTTTGATGTTATTAGGTACATCATAAAATACCTACTTTAAAAAGGTGAAATATTCAAAAATCGAATAATATTACGTCATTTAAAGCAAGAAAGTTTTGGTACACTACAACAAATGACGTCTGATAAGAGTCATCTGTTGTCGCACCCGCTTTGGATCATTAAAACCCTGCAGTGTTAAGGGTTGGTCCTTTATTTTTTCAGGAATATCAAACATCAAAGCACCAGAGCCTTTGACGTCAGATTTCTTACTTGGCAGTATACGAAGCAGTGAATGATTAAAGTTCAATGTCAATGAATTACTTTGATTTCTTTCTGCCTTCCACTACCTATGAGGAATAGAAATTCATCAGCTACATGTGCAAATATGATAGGATCATCATTCCACCTTTGTTGCAGGTTTTACAGGCGCTGGCCTGGGCTTGCGCATATTCCGCCAGATACGCCAGAAGGCACGGCACAAGCCGATGTCGTTGTGGATAAGGTAGAACAACCCGCCCAGCATCAGCACCGTCAGGAAGTATACAATCCCCATTGCTATTTTGGGAATTGTAGGGCCGACGAGGATCACACGTACATACTCCACTACACACGCTTCTAGGCCCCTGGAGGTTGGAGGGTAATTGTGAACTTATGATAGGAAAGGATATGTTAAGGATAGGGTATATGAAAAAATTATGAGGATTGAATATGTGGGTTGAACTGGATAGGGAATTTTGAAGGGCCATCCCACCGACTAAAGATACACCTATTTCAACATTAGCTAGCTAAATTCCAATAGTAAAAATAAAGATTATTAATAAGACCAATTTTTCAGAATTGTAAAAAATGACTATACTTATTTGCAAATGTATTTTTATGTTCAAACTAAAGTTCTAGATAATAATATGCCTTTTGTCAACAGGAAATCATGATATAAACTATTGCAAGACAGTAGACCACCGGCATACATATGAAAGATAATGTGTACCTACTCAAGGAACTAGAATTAAATTTAATACAATTTGAAATGTATTCAGTTTTAAACAGAGTAATAAACAAGCCAATATGTGTGGCATATTGCAAATCAACTTACCAGAAACTATGGGCTGTGATCAGAATAGCGAGCAATGAATCAAACAGCTTGTTGGGCATGATCAAGGCAATTGGGATGAGGGGCACAAGCGCTGCCGAGGTCACCTTCTCAATCACCCATAGTCTTGCGTGGTCATGAGCCTTCTCCTCTTCTGCCATCCTCACAGCTGAAGTCCGGAAGGTTTTTACCTAGAAATTATATATTTTGCAGTTTTTTAAAAACATAATACTGTTTCAGAAAACTGTGTCTCTTTTGTAATAATTATGTTATTTTAATAGAAGATTGTAATGTTGACCAGTCAATTGGCAATTGATTTTTGTTTTAACTTAAAATGCTATATAAACCCGATGGCCTGCCTAATACTAATTACCACCACTGACACCAAGATTAAAAGTTTACAAAGTTTCTTAAAATGCTCCAAGTGTGTTAAGAACATCATTTTCCATGAGCAGGGTTACAAACATTAACAAATTTGTTGCAAAACTTACAGCATTAAAAATAGGTGTGTTCACAGTCTTCATTGAGTTGTTCTGAATGGACATCAAGCTAGTGACAGCTCTCTGTGCAGTAACAGGATTAAGGGGCTGCTGAGTGGCATACCGCATCACCTGCTGAGTGAATAGGCGGCTTGTGCATGCTGAAAAATACAATTACTCAGTACAATTTTAATGTTCATTGAACATTACCTTATACTCAAATAATAATTTACTGTATATTGTGTATAATTCTTTTTATCATATTAATTTTCTGACCAAAAAGTATCTGTAACAGTATTACCAGACTTTGAATAAAACCGAACAATAAATCTCCCATTAAACATGTTTGTGATATTAGTGTTCTCATCAACAGATAGACCATTAATGCAATGTAACATCAAAAATACTTACAATTTACTTCCACAGATAAATCAAAGAGACTAAGTGTTCTACCAATAACTAAGAAATTTATATATGTACTTGAAATTGAATGTTCAAGCTTTAAAAGTGTTCAAAAACAAAATGTTTTTAACTCTTAGTGCAAGACACTAATAGTTTATAAATATCCAATACACATAGGTTGAAAATGTTTATATTCCAAAATTTATCATTCCAAACATATAACTTGTAGGTAAAATGATAATGGTTTATCCATGGAATAACTGGCTGAGATTATTTTTTTGTATGAATATCAACATCCATTCACTTACAACATGTGATGAAAGTAATCTTTCACGAAGTTCAGAAAACAACTATTATGTAATATAAAATAATTGTTTTATTACAAAAAAAGCAAATACCTGGAGCACGTAGGAACATAGAAAATGCCATTTTATTATATTGATAGAACGTAATCGTGTAACGTAACGTAACTACAGAAGAAACAATATTACAGTCGCAAGAAATATTTCGAAATTCGTAAATTTTTGCCAAATCGAAACGACAACTTGGGTTGGCTGACAACTGTCTGCCTCAAATGTCGTTCTTGACAGCATTTAATTGTTTCCAGTTTCAAAAATTTGATGAATAATTAAAAACCTCTCCTGTTTCCAACTATGCATACAACGTATTATAAGGGGCTCATTAAACATTGTTCAGAAGTTTTCGTTACGTGATGCTTAAAAACTAGAAAATACATTCGAAGTAAATAAATATTTACTCATTGCATACGTTACAGATATAAATTGAATTCACCTATAGTATATCGTAAGCGTAAATGACTCATAAAAACTGTTTATTAAATTAATAGTAACAGATGCAATAACTTACATCATATAATCATTTTTTGATTTACTATTGTCACTCATTAGGCAACACTAAATAACCGTGATTGTCAATGACATGACAATTCATTTTGGAAGCCTGCATACGAAGATTTGTTTTATTTTTGTATGAGTATTCGAATTCAAATAAATATAACAATAAAATGGCCACAACATTAGAAGACAAGTCGATCTGGGAAGATGGAGAGGAAGCACTTAGCGAGGAGGTACTGCGTATGCCAACCGACGAGATTATCAGTCGTACCAGACTCCTGGACAATGAAATCAAGATCATGAAGAGCGAAGTGATGAGAATATCGCACGAACTGCAGGCCCAGAACGAGAAGATAAAGGAGAACACGGAGAAAATCAAAGTGAACAAAACACTACCATATCTCGTGTCGAATGTCATAGAGCTGCTAGACGTAGATCCTCAGGAGGAGGAAGAGGACGGTGCGGTCGTCGACCTGGACTCCCAGAGAAAGGGTAAATGCGCGGTCATCAAAACATCAACACGTCAAACATATTTCTTACCAGTGATTGGGCTTGTGGACGCGGAGAAATTGAAGCCGGGTGACCTGGTTGGTGTCAACAAGGATTCTTACTTGATATTGGAGACGCTGCCCGCGGAGTACGACGCGCGAGTCAAGGCTATGGAGGTGGACGAGAGGCCGACGGAACAATATTCCGATATTGGTGGATTGGACAAACAAATTCAGGTAATTGAATCATATAAAAACTATCTATTAAGATTAAAATATTTCAATAATTTCTTTTTATCATCTGACTCTATAGTATTACATTCTACATTTCAATGTTTCTCTATGTGATATCACTTTGTAGATTCCATTACAACGCCTGATTTTCAATCCAGTTTGTAAAAGCAATTAAATTTGAAGTGACAATATAAAGCTATATTAGCTGTCTTATTGGCCTATACAATGGAAGAAAATAAGTTTTACATTTTTCAAATTCACATTACAGGAGCTTATTGAAGCTGTGGTTCTCCCTATGACACACAAGGAGAAGTTCGTCAACTTGGGCATCCATCCACCAAAAGGTGTTCTTTTGTATGGTCCTCCAGGGACTGGCAAGACACTTCTGGCGAGGGCTTGTGCTGCACAAACTAAGTCCACATTCTTGAAGCTGGCTGGCCCACAACTTGTGCAGATGTTCATTGGTAAGTTAAATGCTTTGCCATAACCCTTTCAAAATGGTTTTTTTTGAAGAGGATAAAAACTTTCCTAGCCTATTTTATGATATAAGGTTTAAACATATCTTTTATATTAGAAAATAGTGCAACTACAGAACTTTGTTTTCATAGGACACTATAGGACTAGGTGGTATCTATGTAAACCAAATGAAACCTGATTAAAAGTATTTAGTCTGGTGAAACATTTATGGTGTAGCAGGAGTGTCAGAAGAATTAATAAATTCATTATTCATTTGACTAGCAATTGCAATGTATCACATAGTGACTAACCTGTTAATGTAAAGGTTTACAATGTTCTGGATGTATTTTGCCCCTCATACTCATTTGAACAGTTTGCACACATTTACACCAGACTCCTTGTATTTGCCCTTTGCTCAGTAGCACGGTACAAAAATGAATGTATGCCTTAATAACTTCTTCACATATCATCTAAGGTAAAAACACTGCAGTGACAAAAATAAATGACTATCCATTATACAACAATGAACACTTGCATTAGAACATTGTTCTTAAATTTCAATGAGATTGTGATCTAACAAGTAATGCTTTTTGTATAAAATATGAGATACCATAATATTTAACCAATAGGTGATGGTGCAAAGCTGGTTCGTGACGCCTTTGCTCTCGCCAAAGAGAAAGCGCCTGCCATCATCTTCATTGATGAGCTGGATGCCATTGGTACCAAGCGTTTTGACTCTGAGAAGGCTGGAGACCGAGAAGTTCAACGTACCATGTTGGAGCTGCTTAATCAATTAGACGGATTTAGTTCCACTGCTGATATAAAGGTAATAAAAATAATTTCATAAAACTAATCTCTTGTTTGCAAATGAAAAGAAGTGTGGAAAGCTGGAAAGATAAAAGGAGAAAAAAGTTAGAGACAATGTTGTGAAATATGTAATTTTGGACAAAATATGCATTTGGGATGAGTTGTGAAAAGTAATTGTAACAACACAGAGGGAACTGAAGATATTTTTATTTAAATTTAAACATTCAATTTTAGTGCAATACAAAATTTTCTTCTCAATCATACTTAATGTTATTAATGATTTGTCTCTGTAACCAATATTGTCTCCACATGGCAGTCATTAACCTATCATCATCATCATCATCAGCCTACTTCCATTCATTGCTGGACATAGGTCTCTCCAATAGCTCACAACTGAGCTTGATCTGCAGCTTGTCACATCCAACGACTATCCTATATGGTTGGGTGTTCTGACAAGACTAAACAAGACTATTTTATCCTAAGAAAATTTTGATTAAATTCAACAAATTATAAAATAACATTTTAAAAGTATCATGATTTATAATAATAATTGAATAATAAATATAATGTAATAATAAATAATAAATATAATGTATAATCCCTGAAGCCATATGCAGAGGAGTATAGTACAACTCCACATGTTTCACCAGTTACATTTATGTCCCATGCAATAGGCGGTGAGCCTATTGCCGTACACTGGGCACAATTCCAAACTCCAAGTCACTACTAGAAATTGTAAATTAGAAAAATCTAATAGTAACCAACCCAGGTTTGAACCCAGAATCTCCCGATTGGAAGTCATGCTTGCAACCATTCAACTAACAAGGCAGCCAATTATTTTCTCTTAATAAATTTGAATTTAGATTTGAGCCTATGAAATATACTTGGAAATTGGTATTTTCTATGTGAAGTATGAACATTTATGTTATACTGTATAATGTCTGTTTAACTCAATTAAAAAAAATTACAGGTAATAGCTGCCACCAATCGAGTAGACATTCTGGATCCTGCTCTGCTCAGATCTGGGCGTCTGGACAGGAAGATTGAGTTCCCTCACCCCAATGAAGAGGCTAGAGCGAGAATTATGCAAATTCATTCAAGGTACTGTATACACAAATATATTAACAACATTTTTTTACTGTCTTTTTCCATGTTAGAAAATAATATTAAAAGTACTCCTAAAATTTTAAATATCACCACTCATGATCTGTTAAGAATGGAAAAGGCTAATATTCTGTATCGTAAAGTTTGTTGTGAATTTGAGTGGTTAATAGAAATAGCGCCCTATATTTTGACATCTGGCATTACCCTTTATTCACTTTTGTTTAACAAGTTAATTTGCCATGGAAAAAATGTTATTTTTGTTAAAATTATGTTTTATCCCCTCCCAGAAAAATGAATGTGAGTCCAGATGTAAACTTTGAAGAGCTATCCCGTTCCACGGACGACTTTAACGGCGCCCAATGTAAAGCTGTATGTGTAGAAGCTGGTATGATCGCACTCCGGCGTTCCGCCACCGCCGTTACTCACGAAGACTTCATGGACGCCATATTAGAAGTCCAGGCTAAGAAGAAGGCTAATCTTAGCTACTATGCTTAATTTTCCCCTTGTAACGCCTTATAATTATATTAAGTCAATAAAACATTTATTTAACAAGAAGTATTGAGGTTTTATTTTTAATATATTCGTGTGATTTAGTGGCTGTATGATGTGTATTGCAATTTTAAAAATTCAACCAACATCGCTTTATGGTGGTAATCAAATTATATGATCAGACAATCCTTGTTTTGATATGCAATGGAGATTCAATACGTATTATTTAACTAAAGTTTCCAGTCATGGTTACATAAAATTGTGTTTTATCTATAACTTTTTAGTTCGATCAATAACAAGTCATAAAATTCCAAATGTTTGTCATCTAACCATATTCATTTAGTAGTTAGTTTTAGTATAGTGTAAGTATTAATAATATTATAATAATCGACCCATTTATCACTGCACTGTTGGAATATGGGTCTCCTTTCATATTGAGAGGGTTAAGGCCGTAGTCTATCATACTGACCAAGTGTGGGTTGGCAGACTTTACTCACCTTAGAATTTATTGTATTTATTAATTTTAGGGTGTGCAAGTTACCTCACGTTTTCCTTAACCGTTAGCTGATGATATTTAAAACGCACTTTTGTAAAGAGGTGGGCACCGTGGATTTGAACCGAGTACCCCCAAGTGAGAGGCCGAATACTTAACCACTAAGCTACCACTGCTGATTAATAGTATATAGGGTTGTTACCATAATATTTGATCATTTTTAAAACATTTGTTTTCTAAGCCTCTTGATTGTCAATGCGATTAGTCCATAACAGTGATAATATATTTTCAAAAAAAATCCCAGCTACATTTATTTACAGCATTTTAAGATTTTTAGTTTACGTAAAAATAAGTGTCTATATCGGTCTAAAATATAACATATTATTTAGAGCATATTCGTTTTGAAAAAAGACAACATTTTTTCTTTAAATTTCTGATCTTCAGATTGCACGTTTCAAGTTCTAAATGTTGATGCTCTTTTAAAAAATGTTGCAAGAATAAATATTTTGTACTCTAATGTAAAATTCAACTATTTTTTATATTTTTGGAAACGATCTGGTTTTAATGCTGTGCTTACTTTGTATAATAAAATTAATAATTGAATAATATTTTAAAAGTTTTATTTATAAAAGTTACATTAAAATGAAAGACTCATATACTGAACGTATCCATAAAATTCGCGACGCGCGTGTGCTAAATTTGAAACATGAAAATATGGATCTATCAAATTTTTAGTTGATTTATTTATTTAAACACAAAATAAGGGAAAAGTGCATTAAAAAATTAGAAATGTGAAATCATCAGTGGTTAAATAAACTTCGTCCGCAAATCACCGACGATATATATCAGTGATATAGTCGTAAGTAACCTTAATAAATTGTTATTCCGAGCAGATGACATGTGAGATAAGTTGCTACATTATCAATAATACCGCATAGATATTGATTTTTAAAAATATTACAGTATTACTATGCGGTGATATGTTGCTGCTTCACGCTGCGTTCTCGCTTGTGGGTTGTTTGTTAATAGATTAAAATTGGCTGTAAAGTATTGTAACTTTTGCATTTAGTAAAAAAGGTTTGTTTATTTGCTTAAATTTACCTAAATATTTTATCTATAAGTAAAACATTTTTAACGTCATTAAAAATTTTATTATCCAACCTAAACCCCAATAGAGTTCGTATTAGAATGAAAATAATATAAAAAATATTTTGAAAACAACAATATATAAACCTGATGTTATTTGTATTATAAGCGCCATGGAGGAGGAAGACGACACTAGTTATCGCGTTAGGATAAGGGATGAGATCCCCAAGGTACACACACCTCGTAACCACAACCGTCCACACACCAGGTTAATTAATTATATTTATTTATTTGTGTTATAAATAAACGCCATTAAACTTACACATATGTACAGTCAGTTACCCTTAATTCTTTTGTATAAAATTTGAACTGTTTAAATATTCATCACCCAAAATCAAAACCTGTCGAAAAGCATTGTTAAAACTGTATTTTTTAAATGATAAGTAAATGATAAGATATTGTAACTGTTATTAATATAAATATCAATTTCTTTATATTTTGTAAAACAAAATGTTAGGGCAAAACTGACTGTAGCATTTTAAGACATTTTGAAGTTCAAACTGTGTATTAAAAATATACACACCTGTATAAAATGTACTTTTTTATAATTATTACATGTAATAAATTTCTCTTGAGCTTCAAAATTATATTTTACCAACATTATTCACATTCAATAGAAAATGTCTGCTTTCACATTTTTAACTTGAACCTTTTCAATGCTTATGCTTAAAACATGTATGAAAAAAAATATTGCAGATCCATGCATTCAAAATCATTTTCATTTATCAGCAAAAAGAACTTAAGACACCTTTGAATAAAATTTTATCAGGAATCTGTCTATATCTTTCAATATTTAAAACTAATATTTATTTATTCATAATGACAAACATGTTTCTAATTTCACAATATACCTAGATACTTATCACATGTACCAGCTTAGGTATTACTTGTAATCTTGAAAATATGTTCTTAAAATACCACATCCCTAAGTTTGTAAAAATCTATTTGTACATTTTATTTATTTACACAACAACTTTATTAATATACATAATTACATTATATCTACCTTGATCATTTTTTTTTAAAATAAAATAGCATGACTTATCTGCAAATTGACAAGCAATGGCTTAAATGAAAGCCTGAAAGCTCTTTGGATCCTGAAATTTTTGGGATTCACTCTGTTCTCTTAAATGTAACTAAGAAATTCAATGAGGACATCAATATTAAAGTTACGTTTCATTAAAATATGGCCTAGTTTGACTGGATAATTATTGCTACAAGACAAAGCTCTGTAAATAACTAATAAAAACAGCAGTAAATTGGAAAATAGATTGTCTGCTTAATACTATACATTTCCATAAAAAATTAAAATCTGAATTTTTATCTTCATTTCCTTGTATGCTACTCTGCTGTTATTTGTTTACTCTCTATATGTGTCTTATTAGGTCTATGTGGTGTAACAGACATATTAATTACTGATTTTAAAAGTTTAAGAATTAATTCCTTTTGTGGGCATGCCGTTTGTATGTGTGCCATTATTTAGTGGGTGCCAAAGTACTAGTTTTAACTATATGGTTTCCTAATTTCCATTTACAAAAAAATTCTGTTTCTGAAATATAAAATGAGTCACTGATAATGATTCTAAAAATTGTTTAAATGTTAAAAGCTAAGACATATTGAAAGGAGATCAAACAACTGGTCTACACGACAAATAGAAAATGTAGCTGCTGGAATGTCATTGCTTGATTTTCATGGAAACTCCCAGTCTTCTACCCTTTCCAGTCTGTCTCATAATTTCATTGTTTGCAATAATTTGGACAATCAATAAAAATGGGAAAAGCCGTTAAAAACCTGCTTGTCTTTGAACATCTGTTTTTAAATATTTGTTATACACATATTGTTCTATTCAGTGAGTTATCCAATGATTTCACTGAATTTCACTGGGTATTAAGAAGGAAAAGAATTAAAGTTGGTGGAAGGTCTTGAATTTCTGGTCAAACCAACATCTGTGGTGCTTTAAAACAGCAATAGGGATGCTCCTCTAATGGTACCTACAACAAATATCCTGAAAAATTCTATTTTTTTTTGGTAACTTGTAGACTGGTACAAGGGCTTCGGTTGCCTGTACATGTTATATCACCATCAGCCTATTTCAGTCCACTGTTGGATATAGGCCACCCTTATGAGTGCCATCGCGCCCTGTCCTCGGCTTGTCGCATCCAGCATCTGCCTGCAGCCTTTCGCAGATCGTTACCCTACCGGGCCGGAGGGCGTCCTACGCTACGTTTGCTGAGTCGCGGTCTCCACTTCAGAACACGCCTACTCCACCGGTTGTCGGTTCTTCGGCAGATATGCCCAGCCCATTGCCACTTCAGGGAGCTAATCTTTTGATATATACCATGTTATATACTACAAACTAAATTTTCAATTCACAAGAACACCTAAAGATTCGTATTCAACTTCGAATAGGACTGATGCGGTACAAAATTAACTCTGTAGCAAGATGTACTAAATATTTAAACCTAACTGAACGAATATTACTATCATTTTCATATTAATTATTAAAATATTCGAAATTGGTTGTAGATGTCCATGGCATGATGTGTGGCAGTGACCACTAATGGTTGTTGCTTTCTAGTGTGCAACTTTAATCACATAAAAATCCTATGTAATAATCCAAAATAAATCGTTCTACTTAATAGTTATCATGTTTCTACTGGATACTATCTCGAGAAAAAAGCACTCATATAATTGGTGTGGTCTTTACTGGCCGCTACTTCACCGATCTGAATGCTGTATACGTCATCAAAAAAAAAAAGAATCCAGCGTCACAGTACCACAATAGTACACGCCGCCCAGTCACCTGTCGGCGGTGGCGCGTGTCGGACGTGGAAGTAGCGTCAGTGCGTGCATTCAACGCGTGCGTTTATTTACGTCGCGTAAACTCGTTTTCGATCTTATTTATCGTATTTTTTCTTACTGAAAATCATGGGAAAGGTTTTCGTGTGAGTATCCTATTGTACTCTAAATTTAAACCTTTTGAGTTTTTTATTTTTATTCCGTCATAAAACGTGCTTATAGTTTCATCCTAATACAAAAAAGGAATCCATTGATATAAAAAGCCCTTTATTATAGATAACTTTTTATTCATCTAAGTATAAATGTCTGTTTGTTTATTTCCAATATGTAAATTATGCACCCAAACTCGTTCGTGTGAGCACTCATTGTAAAATAAATGTTAATTGTACTGGCTCTTAAAAAATGGCTGAAGTTTATATTTGCATCGAATCAAACATTTCATTTATTCCGTAATAATCTAGCCGTCGAATGATTGAAAAGGGCAATTGTGAATATTAGTTACAGATAGTTTACAAGATACAATTGTAGTTATAAACTATTTCATTCATCTTTTTTATTATTTTTTTAATTGATTTATTTTGTCGATAAAATGACGAATATTTTACGGTTAAGTACAATTAATTCATGTTACCGAATTCGGGTACAATTTTATGCTATAAAAAAATTGCTTCGTTTTGTTTTGGCCTCGATTTCAATGTTTTGTGCGTGAAGTAGGTTTTAGGTAGGTATTTGACCACTTAGCAGTTTGTTGATAAACCTCGCGGCTTAACTGCAATTACTTGTCGTGTGCTTACTTCTCTGTTTGCATTTATTAAGTAAACCAAGTAATATTTACTATATTCAGATTTGGTGTTATTTTAGCCGTGCATTTGAATATAGAATCAACCATTAAAATCAGACATTTTGAAATCTTTTCACATCTTTTTTCAGCTCTAAAGGAGGGTAGTTTGAAAATTCGTTTTTTAAATGCTTATGAATCATGGTAGGAATATTTAATCGAGGGTGGTGGCATTTCATTGTGGAAGATATAATTAGAGACTTCGACTCAGTGCTATTTTTATAACATTCTAAATAGACGATAAATATTTTTATTTTACTGTACACAAAGGACATGTTGAAAATATTTTACATAATATTATTAGAAAAACTCTAAAAACCTAACCTACCT
>DWDT01000690.1:0-19247 GCA_018245595.1 Microceris scylla
CAGGTTTCCTCACGATGTTTTCCTTCACCGTTAGCAAGTGATATTTAAATTTAAATTTTTAAATTTAAAACGCACTTTTTGTAAAGAGGTGCGCGCCATGGATTTGAACCCGGCACCCCCGGAGTGAGGGACTGAATTCTTATCGACTCGGCTATCATTGCCGTGATAGCCGAGTGTAGGTATCACTGATTTTCGCAGCAATCGCTTCCTCTTATCGCTTGTTGAAACTCTTAAGCGATTCCGAAAATGTTGTCTCCCACTTTTTTTTCTTAATGTCTTATGCTGTTGACCCTAATGGCCTCTACAGCTTCACCGGGTTTTAAAGGCGAACCCAAGTGGCTCCGCATGAATTTTGGAGAATTGGTTTGGGTAGGAGTGAGGCCCAGCACGGGCTGGACCTCTGGCTCCGCCCAGCGAGAGAAGGACTAAGGGCTGTGCGACCGATCCGTGAGCGTCTCCTGAGAGACTCGGACCTAGGCACGGATCGACACGGTGTGTGCTTATCGAAGAGCGTGTCTCCCACTACAGTTTCCACACAGCTTATATAGCGTTTTAGTGGCTTTCGGTAAATTCCAGATTGTTCCATAATTCTCCAAAAAGCAAGCTCCGCCAACACGCCTGTAGCGTTAATTTTGAAAACAACTCTGGACTTCCAAGTTACAATCGGTCTTAATGATTTACATGTAAGGTCCGATTTCGCTTGCCGTGTTAAATAGTCTTATATGCATACCTATATGTAATACATAACGAAAAACGAAGTTTCGAGATACTATCGTCCGTAACAATATTCATATATGTATACCTATATGCAATACATAACGAACAACGAAGTTTCGAGATATTATCGTCCGTAACATTATAATAATGAATACCTCATCACATTTTTACAAAAATAAAAGACAATTTATCTGATATCAGGTACGTACTTGAAGTAACCTTGCAATTTTGACAACCAAGTACCCTTAGAAGACTGCTTAATCATCCTCAAAAACCGCGCGGAAATTTTGATCAAGAAGTTTTTTTTCTTTTTCAAACCTCTACAATGGATCATGGACACTGACACTGTCATGACCTAAGCTATAGGGCATGATGATTAAATACTTCAGAATTCAGATGATGACTTAGATATTGTAGATGATTATATATTCATTTACAACAGCCACAGAAGTAAATTATTTATTAATTTTGGGTAACATGAATATTGTGTAATAATTTATTATTGAAGGATTAATAAATTACCTTCCATATTGTTTTACCTATTCTTACACTAACAATCATTAAACAGAGAAATAAAATATATTTTGATCTATGACAGACTTTGCTGTAATTAAGTAGTTTAACTTGCACTCAATACAGCACCTGTAAATATTATCTTACCTTGTTCCATCAGGGGGTGCTAATCTGCACTGTAAGTATGTATTGAAAATTTCAATACATGGGTTCTGTAAAGTTTCATTACTGTAACCATCTGTGTCATGTACTATTGAGCTCCAAGTGTGAAGGAACTTGTTCAAGGATTCTCTCCAGACTGTCTCTTCATCTGCCTGCAAAAAGTTATAAAATACAATGTCCAATAAAAATAAAATCAATTCATATATGTTTTTGAATTGTTACTTACACCTTCCTCAACAACAGAACCCCTTATGCAATGACACGTGTATGTTGTAAGGTTTTGCAGAAATGCTGGTGGTGTCGCTGCTATCATTTGTGGCGAAAAGAACTGTACAAGTCTGCGGTATATATCTGAAATACCTAGCATTTCTCTCTCGGCCGGCTGAATAAACGCCAACATTCGCATAAAACTATTGACGTAATTCTCCAAGTAATGCTGTTTTAGATTGGCGGCAGACACAACAACACCACTTAAACTAGCTAACTGTACAAGGCATATGAGCGACGGATTAGCCAAGTCTGAATTCGATCGAACATGCATATGGATCTCAAAGAAAAGAGCTAATAATTCTGGTTGCATAATTGTGTCTCTCCAGTTCATGCTTAGTCGTAGCGCCGGTGCTGTGTCACTCTCATATATAGCCTCGAAAGCACCGATTAGGCGTTTTGACAGCATTGGTGATACATGACTCCAACATAAAATCGTCTCTACTATAGTCAGTAATTGTTTCGTCAACATTGCTTGTTCGCCTTCTGGACGAACACCAGATCGTACAATCTGTTCCAACACACTGACTGTGAATCTAAATATTCTCTTCATATCTATGGCCTCAAATGACTTCTTGAGCCTAAAATGTACTTCCCATATAAGGCCAACATCAGCAGATTTTACTGTGATAGCATACTCTTGCATGATGGCTAAAATTAGGGCACAAGCTAACTTTTGTTCCTTGATGGGTGCACTAAGAATCAAATTTTCTAATTCACCAAGCAGAGCTTTTCGCTCCCTTCCACTGTCCTCTATGCTGCCTCTTTTTATTATTATGGCAATGGTCTGAAAAATAACCAAACAATCAATATTTCACAATAGATGGAATTTACAAAGGTATCAAGTCTATTAATCATACAAGTCTATTAATGAGCAAACACAGGTTAAACTTCAATCTTCAATAACTCAAAGGTAACATTTTGTGGGTTGGATCCTTTTTGATAATCTACGTCCAATTGAATTAGAAGATCATTTAAATCATCATCATCATGATATTCATTAACCTTTTCCATGGTTCCACTATTGGACATGACTCTCCTGATCACTAACACAACAAGAACACACAGTTAAGAGATCATTATGGATAATTCTAAAGTATGTGATAATTCTAAAGTATGTGAATATCAGAATATTTTACTTCACCATTATAGTATTATTATCTCCGACACGTTAGACCGACATCCTTAAAAGGGCGGGTGGTAGCAGTTGGATGAGATCTGCGGTGGATTGAGTGTTGTGGCATACCTTGGGAAAGGCCCATGTCCAGCAGTGGAATGGTAAAGGCCGATGTGATAATGATTATAGTAAGCAACATCTAACATCAAAACACTATTTTTATAAAGAGGTGTGAGCCAGGATTTGAACTCAGCCCCCCACCTCTCACCTGCCTCTAGGCTTGGGAGGCTAAATTATAAACTGTGAAACTGTCAATAAAGTCAGATATCATCAATTATCATTTAAAATACCCTTACAACACATCTCATGAAAGTGTAAGTTTAAAAAAGTTTACCTTTTCTGTTTCTTTATAAAAAAAAATTCTAAGGTGTGTGTGAGGTCTGCCAACCCGCACTTTGCCTGCACGGCAGACTATGGCCTTAGCCCACTCTATGTGAGAAGAGATGCATATTCCAACAGTGGAATCATAATGGATCGATTAATATTATTATTATTATTTCTGTTTCATCTTATAAAAAATATATCAATAGTAAAATAAACCACTTCAAAAAATATGAATTTTTAAAAAATTTTTTTTTCTAAATTATTATTTAATTAATACATCATAATAAGTAAACCAAGAGTAAAGGCAGAAGAAATAATTCTTTAGGAACAAACAAACATTAGTATAAACATCAACTTAACACTAACTAAGCTGATAGCCCTAAAATTTATATGTCAATTTGTCCCACTAAATGCTTAAAATTTTGTAATGATTATCCAAACAGTTTCACATAGGACCTTAAGGTCCTAAAACAGACAAAGACTACATTAAAGTAGTCAAATGGCTGTTAAAGTTTTTTTAATTTGAATAATAACATTTTTACATGCTTATATTATTTGGCTTATTCGACTGCCTCATTGCACATGTTGGTTGCAAGTGCAACTGCCGATCGTAAGATCCCGGTTCGATTCCCGTGTCGAACACTACAAACATTTTCTAATTTAAATTTTCTAGTAGTGGTTCAGAGTCTGGATATGTGCCCGATGCATGGCAATAGGCTCACCACCTATTCCATGGGACTTAAGCGTAACTGACGAAACGTGGGAGTGTACTACACTCCTCTGCCTACCCCTTCGGGGATTACAGGCGTGATGTTAAGTTTTTTTACGTTTTTAAATTATACATACAAAAATTAAACAATGGCTGTGTAGTATGTAAATATAACATGTATTTTGTTGTATTAACTTATGTAGTAATAATTTAATGTAAAATGAAAACTACTAAGTTACCAGTAATTTTACACTGGATTAGACATTTCGAAATCTTTCGCTCTTTACTCATAGAAAGCTTTGAAACGATAAAGTTAAATTAGTTAACATACATTCTCATACATTATTGTCTTAGAAAATTAGCAGAATAATTATACAAGTCGTACATTGCTGTCATAATTGTCAGGAGGAAATCTTTAAACATTTTTTACAAGTTTAACTTCATAATGGTCTTAAGGGAATTCCTTTCCAATCATTACGTCTTCAGTGACCGTGTCAAGGCGTCATTTGCGCGCAACAGCGAAGACTTGCCTGTCGTCTTAATAGAATTTTATTATTATACTATATTATTAACAATTATGCTTAAATGTTTTTATTCATATGTTAAATCTTCATTGAAAAAGATCTTTCGCACACTTCATGCTTAGTACTAAATATATTTTGGTTTTTTTTTTAATCTAACGTTGGTATGTTCCATTTTTAAAACAACTGCCTCAATAGATGTTTCCTCTCGATATAAGTTTAATAGGTTATTTGTAACATTTTAACTCGTTAGTTTTGTTTAGATTATAGGTTTTCCTTAAATGTATATATGTACATATTTTTATAGCTTCTATATTATCATTTATACCCTAAGTATCATAAAAACTAGACTAAAATTTTCTAAATCTCTCATATACTTAATTTTATATGTGTACGGCTAGTTTTGATATAGGTATCTATAATTGATATAATAAAATAAAAAATTCTACTATACCTACGGTATTTATACACAAAATGAAAAGGAAACTCTTTAATCAATAAAAAAACAGAAATATTATATTTTTCAGAATAAAAAAAAAAAATTAGGAACATTGTTGTTTTTTATTGAGAACTTTCGATACTTACAATTAGTTTAATTCAATTTAATAAATAATTTATGTAGCAAATATTGATTTTGTTCCTTTAATATTTAACAATAAAATAAACGCGCGAAATCTTTTTCTGTTCTTATCGCGTCTGTGGATTAATATGACAACAAGTTATAGGTACTGGAACAAAAGCTCGTTTTGCTCTCTTCGTGTGGTCACAATTCCAGCTGGAGGAGCCGAAGCGCCGCGCTAGTGCACGTTCCGCCATTGTTCCGCGCGGACAAGGCCGGCTGATGTAATTTTAGCGCCAGTTGCACGAGACGCTGGTCATCGACCTTGTCTGCGTTCGGAAACTATCGATACTTGGAAAACGCTAATGCGTAAATCACTAGTTAGGGAACAATGTGTACGATTGGGTTTCTTGTGTCCTATAAGCAAGAATTATTTTTGTTTTTAAAGAATTTAGAATTCTGTGTAGGTTATTCGTAGAATTTTAATGTAACAAGCTTAAACTGTTTAATATTTATTTTAGGTTATATTTCTGAAAGAGAATAATATTCGGAATAGTTTTGATCATCTTATATTAGTGTAGAATCATTGACGTAAAAAATAATCTACTCTCGTAAAATATTGTATTAGTGACGTGACAAGTGTTTTAATACTTTTATCGATACATACCTACATAATATATTAAACTGTCTAAAGTGCCGTGTCTTTTGCAATATGTTACTTCATATTAATTCTGTGAATTTCATAAATTAATTATTTATCAAATAGTTATAATTAAATACCTACCCATTTCTTTTAAGGACAGAACGACAAGTACAAATCGATTGACATTAAACAAATTGCACCCAATATAATGTGTAGGTTCCTTAACGCAGGAAGTAATTGGAAGTATTGAACTGATGACGTAACATACTAACCTATTACAGTAGACATTTGAATAGCGATTTGTGGGGGTCAGTTGTATCAGTAGTCACTGTTGGTCACCATTTCGTGCACACGTACCATAGACCTACGAAAATTATAATAGGATCATAGACAATAGATCTCAGATGTTCACTAATGAGGCCGCGATTAAAAATAAGACACGTTGATTATTAAAAGTCATACCAAAACTGACAGAAGCTTTTATTGGCGTATAAATAATAAAAGTTACGTTTACGGACCGATTACGGTGCGCAAATAAATAAGTACTCATCTAAAATAAATAGTTAAAATCAGTAGTTTAATTATGTAGTAATATAAAAGCCATATTAAATATACTTAGAAGCTGCAAAAATCTAAAATAGCATTGTATCAAATAGTGTAGGTACTTAATTATAAAATATTATTTTCGAAACCAACGTGCAGGTTTAAAGAATGACGAAAATAAAAGAAGCATATCAGATTTTTAAGCTTAAAGATAATTGGCACTCGGTGTTTTTTACCTATCCCGCATACGACGATGACGCATGACGATTTAAAAGAAGTATAACAACAAAAAGTTATTAAATAACGTGATAATAATATTTACTTAATAACGTGGTTATAATTACATGAAAGTATGGCACTTTCATCGGTCTGCAGTGATGTCTCGACGCTAAATGACACGTGCGTAGCCGCGAACCGCGGACAGGCCTGATAGCATCACCTAGTATAGAATTGCGTACTATGACTTATTTGTAGGACATTAAAGTTGATTATGTGAATTTTGATTGATTTACTGTAGTTGACCTCTTGCTAGCTATTATCATTGATTTAAACTATGTCGCCCGCCTATCAATATATTTATGATTTTCTCAATCATAACAACGCTTTGTATCTACTTCGAATTGTTCTAGTTTTTTCACGATTGCGTTACCACGTTCTTTTACGCGCAGTTTTAATTAGCAATGAACATAATTTAAAACTATTATTGAGTACCTATTTATTACACTCATCCTGTATTTAGGATCATAATTAGCAATAATTATGTTTTTTAATTACTGTACAGACAGACGATATGAGCTGAATGATTTGTTATACGCCTCAATACTAATGGCTATTATTAAGGTACACAAATTCGTAATAAAATATACAATTTATACGTACCTTCACATGTTATCTACGTATGTAGGTGTTAACATTAACATTTTTTGTTAATTGACGCAAAATATGTAAGTGAAATCCGCGGAATTCGTTTTTTCCTTACAGTTACATAGGTACGTATATATATATATGCAAATAATGAAATTACGTAGAATTGACGTAACGTAACATCACTCCTGTAGACCCCGTAGAGGTCTAACATAAGAGTGTAGTACACTTCCACGTTTGACCAGTTACGTCAACGTTACATGGAATAGGTAGTGAGCCTATTTTTATACACCGGGCACAGACTTAGACTCCGAGCTATTACCAGAAATTTCAAGATAAAATAATTCAATATTGCTCATCCGAAGATCAAACTCTGGACCTCTCAATCTTTATTTGCCACCACTCAACCAATGGAGATGTATCATTATTTATAGAAAAACATAGATTAATTGGCAGTATATATATATTAATTGGCAGTTACTTCATGAAAAAATGTATTTGAAACTATCATCATTTCAGCCCTTTACGTCCACTGCTGGAAATAGATTTCACCTATACATTTCACGGTATTTTATATCTTAACCCACTAGTTTTCCGCGGCCCTGATCAGAAAGGAAATAAATTACTTTAATTAATCAGATACGGTTAAAAACCTTCATAGCTTAATAATTATTACAATTGGATAAGTTCCTGTATATTTGTGTAATTTGATTATTTCATATATTTCTGTTTTATGTAAAATCTAATGCCGGTCAGCCTTGCATAGATATAACATGGGTTCAATGGTCGACACATGCCTTAATAATGAATCAGTCTACTACCTTTTTCGATTATTTCTTAGTGTTATTAGTTCTAAAATTTCTTTTTGTACAATCCAACTGTAGAAACTTGTATGAGTTATTTATACGTTATCATACAATACCTTAATAAGCGTTATTTTACAAACAATTCAAATTACTAACATGTCCTTCATTTGCCCTCGTGGATTTACTATACATAGTGTAAAATTAAAATTTGAAAAAGAAGTGTTCTGTTATTTGAATACAAGGATCCGTAGATGAAGTACGTCTAATGTAACAAAGCGAATGCCTGACGTAATGTTTAAAGTTTCAAAAAAAGGTTTAGAACAACTGTTTAAAGTTTAAACAAACTTTTTGACTAGGAACTTCGAAGTAGATTAGGAAGTATCTTATCTCAGACTATTTAATTTAGTTTTTACAGAAATGTATTAGAAAGATATTCTTGCTGACGACGCTGACTCAGTACGAAAAAAAATGTCCTTCGTAGAGCACCTACAGCTGGAATTTTCCAGTACATTGCAATTTAGAGCAGGCGCCTTGAGTTATTCAGAAAATACTGGCAGCGGGATGACGATGCATACTCACGCTGTTAATTGCCGTACAATTAATATAGGAAAACGTGAGTCTGGTAAGTAAATTTATTTTAAATTTTTTAGACTTCACACTTGATCGTCTATTCAACTTGGTTAAAAACCAGTTAATTGTTCATACCGGTCACATACTGATTTAAAAATATACGTATATACTATTTTGTTTTCATTCCTCACGTTAATTGGTTGGTCAAGTTAATTACCTACGTTGGTGTAAGGGATTCCAAGTTCTATTTTAGAATCCTAACCTAACCTTAGCTCCTCTCACCTACGCGTGGTGCACGGAGCTATACAGCAGAGGAGGCTTTGGCGATCGGCTAATTACAGTGCACCTAAGCAAAGCTAAATATCCTGGCCGCAGACGGGCAGCGGCCATTTCCCTTAGAGGAGACATGGGCAGGTCGATGATGACGTGAATTCCTTGATGAATGACTTTTGACAGAAATATAATCTAAGGAGTATACTTGTTTAGAACGGAGATAATAGCGCAATCTATTGTTGAAAAGTTTAAAATTCAACACACAATGAAGCGCCACCTAGTGGTTAAAGGTAACGACATGTATCTAATTAATATGGCACATTTTTTGAATTATTTAATAATATTGTGTGTAATTATAAAATAAACAAAAATGTCCATAATAATGCTATATTACTATTATTCGGTTGCTCATAATTTTGAATAATGAAATGTGCCAAACATATTACCCTTCATGTTAGCATGTGTAGCAGTATAGATTTCATAATTAGCAAATAACTTATGAATATATGTAGGTCATAAATGGTGGCTAATAATTTTTTTAAGGTCAGGGAAGGATCAATTGAAACAACGGTCAGTCATCATTATCATTTAATGAATCTGTTATTTACAAAACTTCGGTGGACAATATCAACAATTGGTTTACACCAGTACGTCGCCAAGCTCGCGCTGTCGCCGTGAGAAGCATCGTAACCAAACATCAAGCGGAACCGAGAATTACGAATAATTAATAACAATGATAAGGATAATAATTATAATTAGCATTATCATAATTATTCAATTAATCATTCATATAAAAGTACCAATATTACATAGCTATGGCATTTGCTTAATAATTGAGACCGGAACCTATACACTCGTCTACAACACACACCTACCTACCTCTATTCATAACTAAATCCATTTTATATCCCATAAAGAACAATTATGTGTAAACAACTTTGCTTTGGACATAACAATACTTTGAGCCAATACTGAATAGTACGATACAAGGATACCGAGTTTCATGATTTAATTTCTTTAGTAAATATGAGTGACACAAAATAATTACCTATAAAATGTTAGCATTGTGCAATGAATAGATGAATATTAGAAATAATATCGAATGATCTTTTAATAACTCCGGCAGCCTTATCATGGTATCCGTGGCGAATGTAAGACATAAAACATGAACCCACTCTGAGTAATATATAAATAGGGTCACAGCTTTCCTCGATCCACTTGTCTATTGTCCAATGACGACAACATCGTCGATAACACCACTTTCCTTTAGACTTACGCTCACACTCCCCCCATAAAACATAACAACACTTTTGGTATTCACATAAAGCTATAACAACAGTAAACTTTAGTCAATAATTTCTGAAATATCTTTAATACTTACACACAATCAATATAACACCAGATTGTACTAAAAATTACAATGAATTCAATTATTACATACCCCCGTTAACACGTTACAATAGGCATAATATTATAATAATAAAAATCTATACAAAGTACATATCGATTACAATGAAATGTAGATATTTTTTTTATAATACGCAACTGTTGCCATATCACATAACACCGCTCCCTACGTCTAGAGGCTATCGGCCGCTTCTCACATACACTTTACACTACACATGTACGCTTATAAGCTAAATTATGCAATCGATTTATTGACACTAAAATATTTATGACAAATATATATAAATGTATATAGATATATATATCTGCATACATAACAAATACACCTACATAGTGTGGCAAGTGTCGGAGCCGCTGTCGGGAGACATCTCGCAACGTGTTACTCTCCCTGTAATACATATAACGCTGTGCATCATTCGAATTGACGGTGTCGCATAACCTTACGTAGCCTACTGTATCACTTAATATGTATCAAATATTTACATGTCATTCTATAGGCAACGTGTTACAATTCTTGGACACTCCCATCCCATATAGACGTGTTTCATACGGCCTAACATTCCGCCACCTGCCTATAGACCTGACGTATTGTTCTTGCAATGGCACACGATCGACCACATGTGGTTACAGTTGAAAATCACTATATATATGTATGTATGTATCGGTAAAATAGTGCGTATATAAATTCGTACAGTACAATAAATATGCAAAACGCTTGAAACAAGCGCAGTCTACTATAAAGCGATTTACAAAATTATGATCAATATGACCTTGACTATCCGGCAAATTTTTATAACACCTCATTGAAAGTTTACATATAATTGGCTTGTTGAGATTTAATATAATTTTACATTAAACAACAGTTTCGTAATAACTGATTAGAACGAATAAATCTAGTTTAGTTCTATTGGTAAACCCAGCCTATTTAGTAATACGAGTACGAAGCAAAGCCCAGTTACAACACAGTCTAGCGAGCAAAGTTATGCAAAAATTAACTAAACAACGAAATAACTATTTACATCACATTTGTATATGAAGAATTATCTGTCAAATTACATACAATTTACAGTTTAAGACAATATAATATCATATCAGCATGCCTAGTTGAGTGTGCATGGATTTTTATATATTTATTGTAATATTTTTGCATAACAATTCAGAACTCCGATCTATCAACACACAAGTGAGCTAGAATGGCCACACATACAGTACTTTAGAATCGTATTGTACGATTCCTCGCAGCCTCTAATAATACCTATCGACAGGAGAATGAGAAACCAGAGAGAAGCGAAAGAGACGCGAGATTGCGGCGTGACGTCACAAGACATGTCACGCGCAAGTCGTGCGTTTGTAACATCTAAATTATTGTCTATTTAGAAACATAAATACTTATTTTAAACTGAAATCGTGCATGTATGTTTGTGTAGATTGTTTTTCTAATTAAAGTTTATAATTAATTAGTAATTAATTATCTACGACTAATAATGTTATTGCTATGCTGGAGTTCACAGAACGTATTTTATTACTTCCTTTCGTTCGTGCTCTCACAAATGTTTACATACAATAATTGGTAGTCTTCGTTCTTTACGACGTTCAATATAAATAATTCTTAAACGATAAAGCGATTACCGATCAGTCTAAGTGTATAGATAATTTTATTTTTGGTGACGAATATTTTGAACATCGCTTCGTTACGCGACGACTTATTATTAATATATTCATTTATTTATTTATCCCCGCAGCTTTTATGGCACATTAAAAGAGGAGCCGGTTTCGCTTATCATATATTAAAACTGCGTTAATTATTTATCGTTATTAGCAGACAATTCCGTGACACCCTAATGTACAATTATACAATAATTAATACTTTCTTTTAACAACTGTTGTCGTACTTACGAATCTAACTTTAGCGATAGTGTTACAAGAGTGTTCTATTAGATTTTTTTTTTAATTTTCATTAGTTATGTTTAAAAACTCTAGCTTTCACTACTCAGTAAGTACTCTTAGTTAGTTTTATGATACAAATTAATTTATCATACAGTAAATTGTATGACAATTTTCATATTTTCGAACTATGCGAATTTCGGTGTTCGTCAATTAAGTTAGGTATTTTTTTTATCAAAACAAATTCCGATCTGATACTTAGTGAAAAGTATCAGCCAATATATTTTGAAAGGTTAAATCATCATTCGACCTCCGAAATGATAAATAATAGGAGATATCATAATTTTCATTACATCGATGTCTTTTGTTTAATCTGACTTCTGATCCAGTAAAGATTCAGCTTTAAACCATTTCAACAAAAACAACTAAAACAATGGCTTGTGTCTCCGACGTGGTTTTTTAACGAAATTTATATATACAATAAACAATCTTTGCGGATGACCACTGTGAAATTATTAAAACAAAACATATTTATAACTATGCAAAAAGTCAGACATCTGTTTTTACAACTCAAAAGTCATGTTCTATTATGGATTAAAAAGAAACACTGCTTAATAAACAATTGTCCTAATTGGTTTCCTAGGTCTGGTTTCATATTTTGATAGCATTTTGAACATTTCAACTAAAACAATATAAATAAATAGGCAGCTTAACATCGTGAAACCTAGCGAAATCGCTGTCAGTAATAATGAGATCGTAATATTGTTTTAGTGTATAATGCAAGGTGTTTTAAATTGTTAACAAAACAACAGTTTATATCTCACGATTTGCCAAGAATGTGACATCTCAGATCTATATATTCACGATATTCGGTAAAACTTTGTAATGTTTGTTGCAGCATTATAGGATGTAGACGAAAATATCCCATCATCATTATCAACTCCTCAATCGATCCACTTCTAGGATAAGCGTTTATTCTCAGAATGAGAGGATGTTAAGGATATTCCATAAGAAAACTTTATTAAAAAATTTTCTAGTTTAATAAGAGCTACAGGAATATTTTGTACTTCGTGAACATGTAGATCGCGAGAGTCGAATACTAATATCAAATAAAACGTCGGCCGTGAAGATCGGCGGGTGTTCATTCCTCTGGGTCTCGCGGTCAGAGCACGCTCTCTCGCTGGGCGGGCGGCAGGTCGGGCGGCAGGTCGGGCGGGAGGTCGGGCGAGGGCGGGTCGGAGGGCGAGGCGGCGGTGCGCGTGATGGCGGGCGCGCGCGAGGCGAGGTGCGCGCCCATGGTGATGGGCGTGTCGTCGGGGTCGTCCTCGTCGGCCTCCTCGAGGTCCTCGTCGATGGGCGTGAGCACGTCGAGCGGCTGCGGGGCCAGCGGCGGCGCGGCGCGGAAGAGCGGCGCGGCGAAGGAGGCGAGGCTGGCGGCGAGGAAGAAGGCGGCGGCCATGTAGAAGGAGGCGTCGTAGCGGCGCGTGGCGTCGTACACCGCGCCCGCCAGCGGCGAGCCCAGCATGGCCGCCGCGCCGCGGAACAGGATCAGCAGCCCGAACGCGCTCGTCAGCCGCTCCAGCCCCAGCAGGTCCACCAGGATGATGGACGTCAGCGAGATGTACCCCGCTGTAACCGCACCGAGTATCGCTTGTAATCTTACATTACCGACGCGCTTCCCCCGACAAAAAGAAATCCAAATTCCGTGCTCCTATTACTATCACACGTTACGCCGATTTTTTTATTGACGTACAATTCGATAGTGAGCCTATTACCACACACCGAGAACACAGACCCAGACTCCAAGCTAGTACTACAAATTTCTACTAGAACATCTAAATAAAAAAATATCGATAATAATCGACTTGAGACTATTATCCAATATTGGAACCTTCCCCTCAGCAGTCATGCTTGCAACCATTCGACCAATGAGGCAGTAAATGTATGTAATCAATATGTTAATTTACATATCTTTTATGTGCTTTGTAAAACATAAAATACAACAAAATCTACGCACACAAAATCCTGAGTACTTACATATAGCAATTCCGAAAGCTATTGCGACAGCCACATAGGATGCATATGAGTAGCAGAACGGAGTTGCCGCGACTGATATCTGAAAACATAATCCAATTGTCAAATCAAAAAATTAAAACCACGGCATGTAGTCGTGCCTAGGTAACCCACGCTCTACTGCAATCAACCAGATATAAAATATCCCGCTGGTATTATATATACTTAAACCATTTTAAATATTCATATTGAATAAATGACATGTATTAAACTACAAATTCGCCAAATTTTCTCGCCAAATATATATTATAAAACTCAACGAACACGGATAAGAAAAGCAATAAGAAGCTTAGCAGTCTCCGATACAATGATTAGATGTAACATAGAAAATGATGGCTAAAACTTTATTAAAAGTATTTTCAACGGTGTCGTGTCCTATTTCTTACTATAATACATTCGCAATATATACAAGTGAATTTCCCAATGTATACAATTCGCATGTATAGAAATGAGCTTACCGTAGCAAGGACGAGGCAGACGTTATTGAGCAACAAGGAGTCCATCCAGGGGAAGTCCGCCACCCAGCCGCAGATGATACGGCCGAACGTGTTGGTGATGCCGATAATGGACAGCAGGAACGACGCTTGTCCTGGATCCACGTTCTGGAATCAGTGAATAAAAAGAATAAGTAAAGTAAGTAAGTTTTGGTCGAATGGCAATATGATATCTTGAATATGCTAGTTACATAAAACATACAGATTTTACGAAGTCTTTCGTAGAGGTGGTCATTGACTCCTAGGCCTCAACGTTCTAGCTTACAATATTAGAGAGACAGCGGGATGTGTCTGGGAGTCGATTAGGGGAGGTTCGGGTCCAAGAGTGGACTTCCGAGGGCGGCAGGTTAGAGTCGAGCAGTGTATGCGTACGTTCATGGTGGCGGCGTCGACGATGTAGACGAAGGGCACGTAGAGGCCGGCCATGCCGAACACGTTGGAGACGCCGATGAGCATGAAGGCGGGGTCGCGCAGCAGGCTCACGTCCAGCATGGCCGCCAGCGCTGACTTGAACGACGACGGCAGCGACAGGCACGGGCACAGGTCGTACTCTGCGATGAGTTAGCTCTCTCTTACTCTCATGTCAAATAGCAACCTATTTACGCATGGAAGGTTGTGTTGCTCTAAATTAACATGTCCTACCACGGTTGTTCAGTCACGAGTATAAGAATAAGAAGGACAAGAAGTTGTTTGTAAATTTTGACCTTGTACTTGCCAACATTAGTACATATTTAGTAAATAAATATGTCGATCTTTAGAATATAAAATTTATATATGTTAATATAAACCGATGAATAGCTTAGCCCTCTCTGTATACGGCAATATGGTGCATCAAGCATAAAACAGAAAAATGTTGCCTTATTATTCTGATGCAATTAATGAAAGTACATTAATATTATTTTATCTAATAGTCATTGTAATAATTACTTACAAGGGTAGTTTCACATCTATGCCCATATGTATGCAGCAGTGGCAGCGCTATCCAATATTAAGTTTATTTCTTGTCACTTCTGTTCCCAAGAAACTGCGAGTGCGAGTGAGTGTGAGTGAAAGTGAGAGTGCGAGAGAAAGCGAGAGGGGTGCTCACGCGGCTGGCGCTCGAGGTCGGCGGTGTGGCGCGACTGCGGCAGGCTGAGCACGGAGTTGCGGTAGCCCTGCAGCGACTTCTGGCTCTGGTACTGCGGCAGGTTGAGCACGGAGCCCGAGTAGAAGATGTCCTTGCGCGACAGCGGGCGCACCATGCGCGGCGCCTCGCGGCTCGCGCTCAGCGACATCTTCGACGTGAACTGCCCGCCCTCCGCCTCGCCCTGCCGACCTTCATATCTCACTACTTGTGCTATTGCTGGCTACTTCAATAATATTCACTTATTTAACATACCACTTAATTAAACATAAACAAACCTATTGTGATCTTACCTCCCCAGCATTTTTGTAGCTACTCATGGAAGTTTTGGACGTGGCTCTAATGGCAGCCAAGGACGG
Organism: Microceris scylla; assembly: GCA_018245595.1. Lineage (NCBI taxonomy): Eukaryota > Metazoa > Arthropoda > Insecta > Lepidoptera > Hesperiidae > Microceris > Microceris scylla. Next base: position 15,989 of record DWDT01000690.1, read on the forward strand.
TTTGAATCTGGAAACAGACGGTATTTTGAATTTTAAACATTTCTTAATGTGACTTTGTTCATAATAATAGACACATTTCAATTTGTTAGAGGGTTTTTAATGCATTTTTTCATTTGGGAATACAAATATCACTATTCATTTAAGCCTACTAACACTTGTAGCTTCATTCTTGCAAGTCTATAGCATTTCTCATGAATCTAATCACAATATACAAAAATACTTTCTTCAAATGTAACAAAGTACTTCAGCTGTTATATACTTATATATTTTGCTATTCGACACGGAAACATTTAATCAACAAATGTTTCGAACTGATGAACCGTTAATGGCATATTATCGTCATGCCTAAAATTATTGCTGCTTGCATCGTTATTCCAGTATATTAAAATGCAGTAACTCACATCTAAACATGTTTGTATGGCTTGTATTACAAATCAGAAAAACGAAGTAAGCGGCAAAAAAAAAGAAGACGAGAAACTTTGAACCTGCCACTAGTGACATGAAACCAAGGTACATAGTCATATAGATAAGGTAATATATAAAGAGGGGTGGGTACCGGTCGCCGGTGCTCTGCTTGCGCTGGCGGTCGAAGAAGGGCACGGAGCCGTTCTTGGGCAGCGCGCCGGCCGCCGCCGTGAAGGCCGGCGACGACACGTTGCGCGACATGTGCGTGCCCGGCGCCGGCAGCGCGCCCGCCGCGCCCGCCGCGCCATTCTCGCCCTGCGCACACACACACACACACACATTAAACATTTAAAGCTATATACGTGTAACTTACGTTAGCGTCAGCTATCTCTGCACACATACGCACACTTTCACACTTAGAACGAACGTGTGTACGTATTAATAACGTCAACGTCAAAAACCTCTGCACACAAGTACACGCACACACACACACACACACACATACACGCACGCAAGTACACACGTACACATAGGTTTACATCTAAGAAATTACGTACATATCGGCAAAGTTAACGTGAAAATTTTAGTTACATATATCGAGTTATTGAAATAATCTGAATTTCATTTCTTAATCCAGACAATAGGATACAGATAGCCTAGGATATGTCCCGAATCAAGTGACACGGTATTGGGTAAGATCTACGTCTAACAATTAACTTACAAAGGCTAATGAATGGATGGAAGTTGAATCTCTAAATAGTTAGCTCATACAATTGTTGTAAGGGAACAACAATCCTACCTACATAATATAATCTTTAAACATTTGATGTCTGTAAATTCGATCGTATTATTATGACAATTAAATGATGCATGTAATAATTTAATTTAATATGTTAAACTCAATACCGTTTTACAGGATCACGATTATATAATAAATATCACGTTTTCGAACATGTTAATTGTAAATGGTTTATATGTATAATAGTTACAAAGTTTTGTATAAGTAGGGAATCCGATAACAGTTATAAATTTACTTAAATGGATGTCCCAACAACCGGTAATAACGTAAAATATCGATAGAAATAAACTATTTTTCCTTTTTTTAGAACATTGATCTAACTGATAATACACAAAAACAACTAAACAATTTATTTCTTCAAAACAAATTCAAATCGAAAACTTTATTTACTTTTTTTAAAACTCCATTATCATCGATGACCTTGGCCTCCGTGATGGTGGGCAGTGTCGGTACAGGGTGCACCCCGGTCATGTTAGGGATGGTCGGCACCCTGGCGAGCGCTTCCAAGTTCAACGACGAATGTACTCCAGGATCGATGTTCAATGGCGCCTAAAACAGTTAAATTAATTGATAAATTTATATCAATATTTTCAATTTACTACAGTAATAATAACAAAATTCGATTTTTTTATCTGTATAAATGTATAGAATGATGACATTGGAAGCATTTATACTCTGTGCCTTTAAAACTAACTGGAGTAGTTCCAAATATAAGAGCAACGCCATCTATCGTAACTTTCTGGAACTAATTTACCATATTTACAAATATTGCTTCATTATCAATTTTGTACACATCAGAACCTACAGAACTCATTTGAATATAGATAACTAATTTAAAAAAGCAATCATAAAGTGATATGCAAAAGGAAAAACAACGAGGAAGGTGGCAAGTTATTACAATCGAACCAAATATAATCGACCACCTTCAAACGTTTCTCCATAGTACCGTCTGGTAGTTGCACGACGAAGTACGAGCCGCCGATGGAGCCGCGCTCCATCTGCAGCCTCTTCTCTTCTGCCATTCGCTGTAGGAGCGGCTTTTCGCCTGACGTCTGGAAGCAGTTTTAAATTCTTAATTATATAAGTCAATATAAGAAGTTGTTCATTATTAGCATAGAATTCTATACAGTCCCGCCAAGTAATTTACGGGGTAGACAGGGAGCACCGAACGCCAAATATCTCTATCTGTTCAAAATTGGCATCCGCCAAATAAATGAACAAATTCGTAATTGCATTCAAAAAGAAAAAGCATAATGTAATATTCTATAATTACTGAAATAAAAATAATTAGAATACATTAATTAGTTGTTAATACAAAATTCAATTATAATTGTAATAAAAGACGAAATAAGAATTACGTAAAAAATTACTCATATAATATCTTTAAAATTAATATAAATCTTTTGCAATTATTCCCCAAAACAATGTAACAATACGTTTCATTGTAACCGTTCTGAACAAAACGTTATTCGTAACATGTAGGTTTCAATAACACTTGAATAACTGGCAACCGTTCCGTTTATGCAAATCCATAGAACAACAACATAATTCAAAACTAAGACATTCATATCACATCGAACACAGAACAATGTAGTCTTTGTAAATCATAGTTTACATGCAGCAGTATAGGGTTAAATGTAGCTCGATTCATACTCCATACGTACTACGCTCCAATAACCCTTTGACACATAAACCGTTTGCATACTAACAACTATCCCCCGTTTAATAACTCTTACTCCATTTCCTCTCCACACAAAATTCACATCGACGTCCAATCCTAGGAATAAAGTGGGTACGGTCTACAAATAAAACTGAATTGAAAAGTCGCCCAGTTGACCGAGTGTTAAATAGGTCAGCATCATGTCATATTCTGTAGACTTTAAACAAATACTAGCAATTCATTCCACTTCGACAATTATAAAGGTGAATGGACGTATCTTTATTCTTTTATATTAGTATCTTCAGGTTTTAAAACCATATTCCGAGAATGCATGGCATTTATTGTAATAAAATTGTAATTAATTTGGTGTTTATATGTGATGTATGCACGCAGTC
>DWDT01000691.1:0-19244 GCA_018245595.1 Microceris scylla
GGTATAGGTATATTAGGTATTGCACACGCAGACACGACAAAAATTCGTTCTCATCACAAAAATATTTGTTCTGGTTGAGAATCGAATCCAAAACTCTCGGCTAAACATTGAAACTACGGGCCCGCCAGTGCCCGTCTGTACAAACAAATTCTATATAAGCATCACGTATTTCTGCGTCATAATCAACAGTAAAACGTTAGCCTTTGGAATTAAGTGTCATAATGCAAGTGATGAACTGACCATATACTGGAACATCTAATCTTATCAGCTAAGCATACTTTCCACTAACACGAGTATTGGTCATCGATGCAAATCACTAGCATTTGTAAATAAGCGTCGATTACACTATTATTAGCTGTTTAATGTATGATAATATGGTGAATATAATATGAAATAAAAATAAATATTTTCCCATAAGTGCCTAGATAAAATAGATATGATTTGTTATAGGTACCCACTTATGTGTGTACTTCGAGGTACTTGAAATGGAAAGCACTATGCAGGATAATGTAGTGTTAACACTAACTATATTTTTTACAGCTACAATAGATAATAATATTTTCATAGCTATTTGAGATATCAAACTTACCTGTGGTTTAAATGTGGATAAAAACAACCATAATTCCGTACCGAATGTCTATGTGTATTCTATATAGTTCAATATTACCACCATTGTGCTCGGTTGTTATTGTATCTGCTCTTTTGAAAAATATAATTCTCTTTGAATGTTGCTTTGCACAAGTCTTGTACTCTACAAAAAGACAAAGATGTAAAAAATGTAGTCTCATGTGTCTTTTGTCTTGAGTTTTTTGTGTGAACTGATACTAAAACTCATCAAGAGACTTTATGTACTCCGTTATTATTAACATTTGAAGTGGAGGGGAAGAGTAGACTCAAGTGTCACTTCGACCTTATCAGATCAATTATTACTGACACCTGTTGTAATGTCTGGCTGTCTAGTACCGCAGGGAGAACCTTGTGATTGTCTTCAGTGGAAGAATTTTGTTATCACAAGAGAAAACCAAGTGGCCTACCAGTAACGCAGTCCTTCGTTAATCAGTAAGAAACAGGACAAGAATTTAAAAAAAGTAGCATAACACCTGTAATCCCCGAAAGAGTAAGCAGAGGAGTGTAGCACACAACCATGGAGACAAGGATAAATAAGCATCTTCTAGGCAAGCGTGCTAAATCGTATGCAACATCTCAACCTTGCAGTCAAACGCGAGCCTATAGCTATTAAAAAAATTACGATACATTCACAGAGTATGCTAAAGGTGGTGTCTTATATTGTCTGGCAAAATCTTTAGGATGGAATGAGAAACCCAGATTTCTTTTGCACGAAGTTGTTTACTAAACGGCATAATAATAGACGCAAATAGACAAGACAACGCTGCGCGTTTCAATCAATCTCTGCGGCGTCAAATGTATATCGTTGGAAACCCCTCAAGGATAACGTTGGGGCCGTAATGAACTCTTGTTATTAAGTGATGTCGTCTTTGAGTGACATTTTATTTATTTAGCTTCAAAATATTGAACATTCGAATACTAAACTATCACTTAGGATGCTTTTTTTTCTATCAATATCGCAATCTCTCATCTCAATCGTATTTTCTATCAAAATATTATAATCATTATTATCATCAAACCTTTTTTACTGTAATTCTATCATTCGATAGAAATTTAAAAATGATCTGTACTTTAATTATTAACCGTTATCATGGAGTTATTCGTGAATAATAATTATTTGTGAAAATCTAGAGCCGGGCAGGTATTTTCTTAAGTCGAAGTTAAGTTGACCTCGGAAAAGAAAGAAAGGACCTTGAATAAATTAACAACAACCAATAAACTCGCAAAGAAACACATGTAGTTGATAAAATTACTCTCCAAACCCAAAAATAGAGGACGCCAATTTATAGACCGTCTACGAGATGTGGTACTCTGCTCTAGCACATTGAGAAAAATACTATTTAATATATACTCTGATTTCGTCCTATGAACATAACCCAGATATTCCGTGACTATGTCACTTATAGTACTCTTTTTATAACAAATCAATAGGATTTACGCATTCAGAATGACACGTCCGATGTTCGAGTAACGTTAATGTTTGTTGAAAGACATGTCCAGTGTTGTTAGCGCGTCAGCTGTGTACTATTTGCACGAAGAATAGCGTACTTGTACAAGCACTTGTCACACTGGCAGGGATCTGGGCATTTTGCCACAAGCAGGAATTTCAGGTGGTATAACAATTGTATACTTACATTAAGGTATTAGGTTTATTGGCGTGCCATTGGAGAAGCCTGACCTATACAGACTAATGATAAAGCATAAATTAAAGAATATAATATTTAGATGATTAAAAAGGTAGATCTGTAAGGATAGAGATATTTGGCCCACGGTGCTCTATCTTATTTACGTTGTCTAAATTTAAAAAACTCGACAAAAATGTCCTAGTTTCTTAACCTAAAATCTTGTTAGGTGCCGAGTGAACTATCTAAATATAGACCGCCGCCGCCTTCGGTGTACAATGTTACGTGGTGGCAGATGTGAAAACTGATTATATACCTAAATGCGATTTTCACGTAAACGACACGTCACGGAAAAGGCAAATAATTTCGTGTAGATAAGACATGTAGATATAAGACGTAGAGGCTCGGTACAGAGGGGCCGGGGCCGGCAGTTGGCGCCTGCGCGTTGAGCACGAACAGCGAAGAGCGATTGACTAGATATCGTCTTCTGTCGCCATTCGCCGGTATGAACAGCCGTCAGCTCCGCCGCATCGCCGCTGCCAGCAGGCCCGTGCTCGCACAATCCACGGCCTTCACTTACCGCCCGTACAGCCAAGTGAGACCCGTCTATGTTATAGACGTGAGTGTCCCTTCCTGTGACTGTTTTGTATGTTACGTATTCTATGGCTGGAGTGCTCGTTTTTTGGTCTTATAGTAGTGGTCGTTTCTTTGGGTTATAGGTTACTTGTAGAATGGAATAGCCGGTGTCATTTTTTTATGTATTTTCTCCCTATTATCAAACCTAAATTTAGGGTTCAAACGGTCGATTTGATGTGTTATAACAATGGGGATAAAAGGTTGTAATTTTGAAAATGTTGTAATATATTTTTTAAATGAAATCTCTATCATTGTTTCAGAAATGGCGTAATTCAGCACCAAACTTCTATGCATTTCAGTCGATAGATATGAGGTAAGCATACAGATGTGCGTATACTAAAACCGTTGTCATTTCATGGTGGTGATGTTAGGAAATATTCATAGCGGCAATTGGCTATTATTACTCGGCAACTACTAACATCGGACATTTAAAATCAATGCACGGAACAAAGACATCTATTAAAAATAAATTGAAACATGATCGAATCTTATTGATCTATATAAGTGTGGACGGCAGATACCCGAGCTGCCGGCGTCGAGCCGCGCCGTCGCGCCGGGAACATCGACTTCACCCTTGACATTTAAAATGCAGTTCCCCCTCCCCCACAAACATAGGTTAAAAAATTTGCACACGTATAGAATAACATGTAAATGGTGCACTTATATAAGCATTCCAATTCTCCTGATTTCTTCAATTTACATTTAATTCTGGCCAATGCTGCATACGTCTGTCATCAATTGTCCGAGTGGTGACGTGGATACTAAAGACAATATTAACAACAATATGCCAAATGAGATGTATCATGTAACACTTCTAATACTAAATTGTGTGTTCACGTTTCATGGTGCAGGCACTACTCATTCGTGCACAACCTCGATCCGATATCGTGAGTAAAGAGTCTGTAACTGCATGCTGCGTGTTGAGTGTAGCGCTGACATAGCGGATAGCCGATATTACCAGTGTCATTACAAATTGTATTTAAAATCATTATATAAATGATTTTTAATTAGTTGGGGATTTTTATGCTTCCTTTTAAATTTCGAATACATCTTAAATTAATTTTCTGATTAAAGAAATATTATGTTTCATTCCTGATTGTATTTAGTTTTTTATTTTATTTTATTGCATAGCATCAATATGAAAAATTCTTTTTAATTTTTTTTTCCTGTAGATTTTTATGCTTCGTTTTTAATTATCTGCGTTATCGTCAACAAATTATAATGTTTTATAAAGTTATTTTACAAAATGTTATATTTTTGGATGTAGATTTTTTTCATATTTTCGTAATGTTTAATTTCACAGCGGTGAAATTCATATTGTATTTGGAATAACTGGATAACTTATTACGTTTTTTATACCCAACTTGTTTAATTTATAATAACCTCATGTTAATTTATATGCTATTTGAAATCGTTTTGTAAATGTTTTATTAGTGGTTGCAGATTTATTTCGCCTTCTCTATAATGCCTTTATTTTACGCTTTCGCATTTAATAACATTGAACATAGCTTAGCTAGCTCTGAAGCAAACCTTACAAAAAAGTATTAAGTACTACTTTCATACTAACTTTGGTTTATTTTGGAGTGTAGACATATTCCACTTTAAATATTTATACGTGTGCGTGTGTATGTTTCTCTCTCTTTTTAGGCGCACACACTCAGAGAGATTCTGCATCATGATGATGATGACTGTGAGATCGATTGCTCCTTATCAATAACAACTCATATACAATATTAGTCACACATATTTGTGAAGTGTGATTACAAAAATTCCTTTAAAAATGCGAGTTGTTTAGTTCGCGTAGTTGAACCGTGGCCAATAATTAGCGTCAGGTGACTTGGTGCGCATGTGGCCGGCACCTACGTCGCAGACACACCCGCCGACACGTCAAGTGGTGTACACAAAATATTCATATTATTAGAACACGACAATACGCCTATTATAGCCCAGCCTAGAATTTCCCAGGTTACGTTTCTTATGTACACTAACATAAATTAGTTGACTCTTTGTGTATATTGAGGTACTATGGCATGCTTATTTCTATGTCCACGAGATATAAGATATGACAATCAGATATAAAGACAGTAAGGTCTTAATTTTTTTCATTATTGTACAGGGTCCGAGAAGGGTCGCACAAAAATGCTGACGATGTTTTATTCGACATGTTCAAAAATGAAGACACTGGCCTCCTTCCGGTTGGAAAATTTTTAGCTGTAAGTTACATTCACATCCACTTGAGTACAATAGATACCATATTTACAAATGCATTATATTATTATATAAATGTCAGACCTATCTGCATATAGAAATTAAAGTATAAATAAATATGAACTAGTCTTAACTGGATTATCTAAGATAACATTTTAATACATGATATTAAATAATGTTATCATGTCGGATGGAGTGATTACTACTGTACATATACCAATACTTTTTCAGGCTCTAAGAACAACAGGAATAAGAAAAAATGATTCTCGCGTTAAAGAAGTTATGCAAAATTTGTACAAAGTTCACAAAGAATCTAACTTGGAAGGAGGTTCTCCAGAAACTCTCAAATTAGACAGGAAGACGTTTAAGGAAGTCATCTCTCCCAATATCGTTTTGATAACAAGAGCTTTCCGAAGCCAATTCGTTATCCCGGACTTTCAAGATTTTATCAAAGATATAGAAGAAATGTATTGGTCCGCTAAAAGTAATACAGATGGAAAAGTGGCCAGCTACATACCTCAACTGGCGAGAGCAAGTTCTGAGAATTGGGGAGTCAGTGTGTGTACAATTGATGGCCAAAGGTTTTCTATAGGTGAGACTACCATTAATGCGGCTTAATAAAGACAGCTCAGAAAACCAATTGAAAAATGTGACATCTAATTAATTCACTTTCAGGCGACGTGAACGTTCCATTCACTCTGCAGTCGTGCAGCAAGCCATTGACTTACGCCATGGCTCTCGAGACTCTGGGCCCTGATGTCGTTCACAAGTATGTTGGCACAGAGCCGAGCGGACGTAACTTCAATGAACTCGTCTTGGACTACAACAGTATGTGCAACAATTTAATCCTCGATAGTAATGCTTCATAATTAAAATAAGATGAAATGAATAATGTCGCCATCATCCACCGCAGTCCAAGAAGAGACTTACCACACGCTGGGCTTATAGGATGGGATCAGAGTACGTTGCTGTCCCTAAACGGCAGCGACATTTAGCCGTGCTTTCGGAGGATGAGTTATACGATCAACCAGCGTAGGATAGCAATGTAGATTACTCATAGATTTTGTGATATATCTTATTCGTGATATAGAAATAATCTTTGTTCACAGTGAAACCACACAACCCTATGATCAATGCAGGAGCAATTTTGGTATGCTCGTTGCTAAAGAGTTTGGATAAACCGGAGATGACGCTGGCTGAGAAGTTTGACTACGTCATGTCGTTCTTCAGCCGCCTCGCTGGCAATGAAGTGTTGGGTTTCAACAACGCTGTATTTTTGTCGGAGCGCGAAGCCGCAGACCGTAATTATGCGCTGGGCTTCTACATGCGCGAGCACAAATGTTATCCGGAAAAAACTAATCTTCGCGAATGCATGGACTTCTATTTCCAAGTACGTATAGCCAGACCTTTAAGGACAAAGTATTTTTTTATGAGTAGCCAATTAGGTGATTTTAGTTATGACTATAATTTGATTTTTTCAGTGCTGTTCAATGGAGGCAAATTGTGACATAATGTCAATTATGGCTGCTACATTGGCAAACGGTGGCATCTGCCCTATTACTGACGAAAAAGTATTAAGACCAGATTCAGTCCGCAATGTCCTTTCTTTGATGCACAGCTGCGGAATGTACGATTATTCTGGCCAATTCGCGTTTAAAGTCGGCCTTCCGGCAAAATCTGGCGTCTCTGGAGCCATGTTAATAGTTGTGCCGAATGTTATGGGAATCTGTACTTGGTCTCCGCCACTGGATCCTCTTGGTAACAGTTGCAGAGGCCTCCAGTTTTGCGAGGTACGTTTAAAATATTAAAAGTTTGTGTTACCTGTCAGAATAAAAAAAACAATCCGAAGAGGATTATTTTGTAATACTGAAATATTTCATTTTACAGGACTTAATAAAGAGATTCAATTTCCACAAATATGACAACATTCGTTACGCCAGTCACAAAAAAGATCCTCGCAGGTACAAATTTGAATCGACCGGTCTCAGTATTGTCAATCTTCTATTTTCTGCTGCCAGTGGAGATCTCAGCGCATTGCGAAGGTGAGCTATTGTTGATGTATCTCTTAAATTCAATTACAAATGTTACGATTCACATTTAGTCCGGTATTTGAAATATATTTTAATATTCATCAGTGACTCGACACAATCTGAATCTGTACAATCCGAGTCCGATCCACCACTACTCGCTGAGCCGACGAAACCTACTACAGAATAATTAAAACATTGAGCAAGTAAAGCCAAGCTTAAACAATCGAATATCAATAATATGATGGCATCCGATCATATCGATAGAATTCATAGCTTTATGTCATTGAAGCAAAAATATCTTAGCACTTTGATTCTTGTCTATATTTTGATTTTATTTGAACATAATTATAGTTACATACAATTAATCGGCATTTATATACATGCATTGATAGAATTATTACTAACTAAGTATTCAATGTATATTTTAAAATTACTATCCATTGTAAGGACGATGTAATTTCATACTACTTTGGGGAGTATTTAAGATACGGTTGCCTTGTTGGAGGTGTTGAGATATTTTCTTGTGCAATGCTCAGCATTGTTATTGCTCATTGTTGTTATTATAATGTTTTTATAAGACTTTCACGCTAAAAGTCTCAGGATTTTTTTTGCGAAGCGGTAAATAGTTTTGCAGCTACTCGACAATCATGTACGATCCATCAAGCTTATATCTGTGTACGCTATCATCAGTGTGTACAACAGTATCATATATTATTATTATATGTAGAATAGATATATTATCTCGCTGCATTCAAAATATATATACGCTTTTTAGTGAATTAGTTTCAGTTTTAATATTAGCAATAGCACATAATTCGTGTGATTGAAATTTTCAGACATCATCTGTCGGGAATGGACATGACACTAGCGGACTATGATGGAAGAACAGCGTTGCATTTGGCAGCAGCCGAAGGTCATCTTGCGTGTGTAGACTTCCTCCTTGCCCAATGTTCTGTGCCACACGATCCCCGTGACCGCTGGGGCAGCCGTCCCCTCAACGAAGCGGAAACCTTCGGTCATACAGCTGTAGTGCAATACTTAAAAGATTGGGAACAATCCCATCCGCTGGACCAAAAGGAACCAGATGCTGCCAATTCCACAGTGGATGAAATCCTCGACGTGAATCCGGAGGGGAAGAATGTAACTAAAGATTCGGGCATACAGGAAATTGTCTCTCGTAACGGCGATAAAGTACAATAATCCCACCTTTTCATTGTGCTGAAGGCACAGGGATAAATGCGATGTATATGTAATATACAACGGCGTCAAACATTATTATATATTTAAAGATGTATGTAATGATTTCATGAATTCAATCATATTAATGTGTATGTACGAGAATGTACCAAGATAGGTTTTATAATGTTGATATGTTGCGAGCATAATTTCTCACTTAAACAATATGTTGCATAGCTACAAATACGAGTAGCGTTACTTGCTGACTTGTTTTAAAATTTAAAAAAAAAAATCGTAAAATTAGTTTTAACAGATACGTAATATGTTTTATAAAGAGCACTATGTACTTAGAGCTTAGTTATTTATGTATTATAAACTATCAAATTCACATAAACTTGTCATATATAGAAAATAGAAAACCGTTAATAGTTTTTCAAAATGAAATAAGAACTGTCTATTGCTACGCCGTTCCCTTTGGCTATTTTTATTTTTTCAGAGGTAACTTCGGTTACGGTTAATAATATGAAAAACTAGTATTTGTTTGTGCTCGAAATTATTAATCAGGTATTAATCCTAAGTTCATGATATTTTTATAATCTCCCTTCATAACTCGCTGAAGTTAACTGGGCACCCCGTTGTGATTGCCTAATATCGATACCTTGCGTGTTACTGACGCGTCGAAGACGAAAGCGGTTGGGCATGGTCTTCGAATGGCGGGAAGAGAAAGGACTTCATGCAAGTGCCGAGTTGATTTCTGACTGTTGTACACGGCCTTTAAATCCAATTATGCTTAAAATATGTACATACCTAATAACAAATGTTTGAATCTCATTTTAAAATGTTTTGAGAATTATATTATATTTTGTTTAGTCCCGGTCTATCATTTGTGACACGACGGGACACCTGTGATATTTTTTTAAATTCAGTATTGTTTACGTACATATAATCAAATAATTTTTCTATTTAAAAGAATGTATTCAAACTATTACCAAAAATGCACACAAATTATACTTTTACATGTAAGCCATAAATAAATATCTATTGGAATAACAAAGTAACCATTGCTTATGTAGATAAAGACATGTCTTTCCGTACAGAATATTCATCATTAACATTCCAAATAAAATCTTTTATTCAATACATGAATTAATCGATGTTTTTGTCCAGGTGTATTTAATAGCTACCATAATAAAAGTAAAAACAATTGTCTATGATTGCCATTAAGAATTAATATTTGAACTATAAAATTCTAAATGTCAGACTTAGTTAAGTCATTACTGCAATGAGTCTACACTTTGATGTTATGATTCTCTCCAATTAAGACAATAAATATGTAGATGTTATAATGTAGATAGACGTGTTACGTAAAAAGTATTTTGCTGTCCAAATATATTGTCAATTAAAAATATTAAATCGCTGTTGTTACTTGCCCCTTCACACGCTATTACATAGAATGTATATCATAATTTATGAAACGTTGAAATATAGCACTTCTGCTTACCCCTTTGGGTAAATTACAAGTGTAATGTTACTTGCTTAACAAAAGACAAACCTTAAAATCGTAGAATGTACCCAAACTCCAGTCTTACATTGGGTCCAGAGTCTATAGTATAATTTTTTTCTCCGTGCAGTTTGCGTCTTAAAACATCGGAGCGGTGAAGCGAGTATTTTGATCTCTCTCCCACTCACTCTATGGGCGGGCATAGTGACGCGCATTATTGTTGTCGATAAGCGTCGATAACAATTGACAAACAATGATCATAACATAATAATATCGCAGCACCTTTGCATACCGCACCGCCACTGTGCATTTGCCTTCGATGACTCATTTGTTTTTATCGACAATGGCTATGCGCCCGCGCAACATGCTCACCGCCCTAGCAGGCTTATCTACATATTATGATCCAAACTGCACGGAGAAAAAAAACCATACTTCGTCTTATTAAAAAGTGGCAAATATTTTCAGCTTTTTATAGTGATTAAATATTTACCGGGTTAACTCACGTACCTATGTTATTCGGGATGGCCCTATTAGTTTCGGACCTGTACGAAGTCCTTCCTCATGACCTCCGGCCATTTGCAGCAAGGCGGTGCGGCGTTGTCGACAGTTTTCGTATCCCTTTGATTGTCTGCGGTGATCGCGCTTGCGCATAAGGTCTTTTTTGGCTGAGCACATACGGCGCTGACTGTGTCGTGCTCTACAGTATTCAAAACACTACTATATTTCGACTCAACGCGAAGAATTGGTTTCCGGGCTGAGGGCACAGTCCACCCATTGTCCCAGTAGAAATTGGGACGTCAGCTCACACTATTGCTTCTTGTATCTTACGAGGTACTGAACAATTTTCCCTCGCTAGAACGAACATCTTGTCAAAACGTAAGAAATGAGTCGTATCTGTGTTGCGGGCGTATTCAGCGACTGCGGACCCTCGGTTGTCCAAATTCTTTACGCTGCGTATATGTTCAGACACTCGTCACGATGTTGCGTCGAGTTTCTTTGCGCGTTGATGCTTTTTAAAATGTCTCAGCCTTAATAACTGTTTTATTTTAAGTAGTAACTATGTACACTGATATATTTTTAAATTATATACAGTTCATGTGTCAATGTAATTAGTGTTACATGACTTATTTATTTATAATAAACATTACCACAAAAAATGTCTTCTTTGAATATACCATCTATGGTGTTGAAAACCAATATTCTTATCATAATTTTCTGCCTCTATAGACTTTTTCAAATATAGGACTGGTTGAGTTTTATAGATACTCAGTGGCTTGAATAAATCACAGGTAAATTGCTCATTACTGTTCAATTAATCAACTTATATTATAAAAAAGTAACATTACACCTCTTGACAGAAGAGGGTAGTAGACACCCATGTTTCACCAGTTACATTTACATCCTATGTACGATTCAGATTTAAAATCTTATGTTATAATCTTTCTTATTGCCGAGGTAATGAAGGAAGAAGTCAAAATAAAATATTAAATAATTTCTATTGATATTTTATTATTTCACTATCGATTAAAATAACATTATCACTTATCTTAAATATTTACATTTTCATTTATTGTGGGACGAACTGGTGTTGAAACAATGCCTAATAATTTACAGTCAGCCTCTAAAAGAGTCAAGTCAGTGCTGGAGCCAAGAAATCTTGAGGATAGTTCCAGATCCTTAATTTGTAGCCTCACTCTTGTTCCTCTCACATACTCATCTCCCCTTACGGTTGGTCTAGTACATACACAGTGAAATTTCCAACCAAAGTCAATATATAAGTCATCTTGAACAGTATGGAAGATTTTTCCAATAACAATTTTTCCAACTGGGTCACCCAACTGAAACAAAAACAAATTTTGTTTAAGTGGTGGCCTGCTAATCAATGATACATATTTATAGAGATATACATGGATTTATATGTTGATATTTTTTAGGCCCAGACACAGAAAAAGTACTTGTCCTCATCAGACAAATATTTTTTTCTGACTCAGCAGTCCAGTTAACTATCGCACCAATGGTCAGTCAATAATTCGGGTGTGAGATGTTGTTTTAGATAGATATTGTTAGATTTTGTGTGGATGTTAGATTTAGATGTTAGTATTCATGCTGCCATCGAGGATATTATTTTCATTCATGTGCATACTAAAAAGCTTAGTTTGGTGAGAGCTATGTGATATTTTAGTATATATGTGGTTTCATTTATGGAAATAGAATTTCTTTAGAAGCGAGTTGAAATGCTAATTTTAGGGTTTTCTTAAATTCAGATTTGGCATTAAGCATACAGGTTTCTTTTGGCAGTAGCTAACAGTGAATAGACTATCTCAAAATCTATTTCTGTAATTAATATCATATCTACATCATTAAGGACAGTGCAATACATTTTAATATTATTAGTATAAGTGAATAAAATTGCAGAATTTATTTGCATTATTAATATAGATAAAGTATTTCATACAAGGAAACACATTTGTGTAAGAGTTTAAGCGTCACACACAGTTTATACAACGTGATTATTAATAGATTCATATTTCAAACTAAATTCGATTTGTTCTAATAGAAAAATGACATTATTACGATTATAATTCTAAATATACTCACATCAACAAATTTGGATTTTCGAAGGAGTGCTGCAAATGTTTCGTTTTGCACGGTTTCACTTTCTAGCATTTGTGTCTGCTTCTCATATGATTTAGCAAATCCGCTTTTTTTACTTGAATTGTCAACACTTTCATTATTCTCAGTATTATAAAGTTTGGGAGTATTATTAATTAAGCAGGCATTCAATCTTAAAGGTTGTCGAAAGTTCCTACATATCTTTACACAGTTAAACATGGTTTAGTATATTTATTAGTACTATTAAACTAAGATTTGCGTGAACGAGTTATAAATCAGAGTTTTTAACTCCTAAAGTTCAGGCAGATTTTCAACATTTAAATAATTAACCTCAATCACAACATTATTGAATAGCAATTCTGAATACGAATGTTCGATTTACATCGATGCATCGAATACAGTCGATGCTTACAGTACGATGCATTGAATCGATCCGATGTTTTGGAAGGCTGTCAATGTAGTCGATTCATCGATGTATTTGCCGAAAACATCGAATCAATGACTAGCCAATGATATGTACTTGTTACTGTGTCTGTTTATCGCGAACAATTTTGAAAGTAGAAATTGAATTTTTAACCCTTAATTTTATAATTTCGACAGGAAAATTTACAATTTAATAGTGCGTGAGCTAAAAAAAGGTCGTCTCTAGATTTCTCACTCGAATTTACAATTCACGCCGGCAACCAAAGAAAACGGTCGTCGTTCGTATGGGTTTAGCAGAGCTGATCACGCATTATGATGCAAGTTAAAAATTATCGATGTTTCTATCCGATGCATCGGAAAATATCGATGTAAGGTTGATGCGATGCATTGAAAAAAAACATCGATGTATTTTCTAATCAGACACTCCTAATTCTGAAGTATATTTTACATTTGATCTATATGTCAAATATTTCAACTTCAAAAACTTTTTTACGATTTCCACAAAGATGAAATTTATATTAACTAACCAAAGGAAAAGTAAAAAGACATATACGACATTATTTCGCATAAATAATAATAATATTATACTGAAGCACAAAAGTCTTATAATCATTTTGATATATTTAATATGCATAAACAAATTTAATAAAAAATGCAATTAGGATTCATTTAAATAGTTGCGTTATTTATTTGTCAGTGTCGGATTGACAAACCATAAACACGCACAACTAACGTCAAAAACGGAACAAATTCTGATATGGGAAAACGTTAAAAATCTCGAAAATGACTGAAGATCTAGATTCTAAGGACTCACAGTCCGATTCGGGCAGCAAGACATTCGTTAATAAAAGTAAAGACAAGAAATCGAAAACACATCGACCTCTGACAAAGGTAATGACTTGTTGTACATATTGTTGATATTAAGGTCTTTTAATGAAATTAGGTCTCCTAGCGGCTAACAAGCTTTCGTTTCCAGATAATCCTCCGACGGCTGCCCCCTACTATGACGGAGGAAGCATTTTTAGAACAAGTGTCTCCAATTCCTGAACACGATCATTTCTATTTCGCCAGACCTGACATATCGCTGGGCAACAACATATTTTCAAGAGCATACATCAATTTTATTAACGTGGACGATATTTATCTATTTCGCGATAAATTTGATGGATACGTGTTTTTAGATGAGAAAGGTGTATCATTTATTATTATACTGTAACAATTAATGTACATATTAATATTATGTTAATATAACCTTGTTTATTTTTTCTTATGTACAGGATTAGAGTATGTGGGTATAGTTGAGTACGCTCCATTCCAAAGAGTTCCCAAAAAAAAGAAAAAGAAGGATCCCAAATGTGGAACTATTGAAAGTGATCCGGTTTATCAAGAGTTTTTAGATAACCTCAACAAAGATCAAGAGATAGATAACCAACCAAAACTGGAATATTCATATCCAATTGGAGATGGTTAGTACATATATATAATTTATAGGGATGTTATGGAAATTATAATACTAGACCTGAAGTCAAAATGGAAGTTTTTAAATGTGACTTGTTGGAACTGGAATTGAAGTTGGTGACTGAAGAAAGATATGTAAAGAGAGTGTGGCTCTAGTAAAATAAAATAACATAATTAAATTTAATGAATAATACATTAGGTTTGAAGATAAGACATTTACTAAGGTGTTGAAAAAAACTAGCAAGTTTCCTAAAATGTTAGTCAGTGCTAGCAATAAATTAAATTAAAAGTGTGTAGCAGTAAATCAAATCAGTGACCTCAAAAGAAAACTAATGATAAACAATTAGATGTGGCTGCAACCTCGTTTGCATTGGCCTTGAAAGTTTTTATAAAATACAAAATAATCTTTGTTACTCCTCATAACATCTACCAGTGAAAGTCCCATTGAGATTGAAAATTTCAGAGATTATCTGGGAAAACACAAAATTTTTAAATAATATATTTTATTATATGTACCATATATTATTACACAGGCACTATTTAAAAACCAGTTATATCTTAGGTAAGCTATTTAAAAAGCTATTGTTGTTGTACCAATAAAGCTTTGGAGGTGTACCACTTTCCAGTCAATTCCTCAATGGCCTATACATTAGGCTAGAACGACTAAGAAGTTATTTACTTGCCATTGAGCTTGGTGGGTAGAATCCTGAGGTTTGAATTTAGTATTTATTTTCCATCATAATAAAGGGATTGTCGCTGATAGCAATAAGTATTTTTTTATACTGACCTCCAATAAACTCTGATTTAAAAGTACCAAAACCAAAATTTGAGGTTTATATACAATGAGAAGTTCCGACTCCTGGGAATAAAAATTGAACCTCTGTAACCTCTCTAATATAATATTATTATCTTATAGCAGGTCCCATAAGTGCATAATGGTGTTTGGTGGTAGTGATTATGTCCTTGATATCCAGTATAACATGTCATTATTATTAATACCTTCACCAGTATTGGTATCAGTGATAATAACTGATCAAATGAAACCTTACATCAGTTATTAGTATAACACTGCAAGGCCAAGGTTTTGTTTTGCAGCTCGGTCCACTGTGGACTGGTTGATATGTCGGCTAGTGGTGAATCAGGTAGTGAGAAGTGAATAAACCATTCTGAATGTCTTAAGTACTACAATAGGACATGAATAACAGGCGGCAAATAACATTGTAACATGATTGATTCATTCTGAAAATATTTAATTTTGTACTCATATGATTTACGAACAATCAGTATGTAACAGTATAGGTAACTGGTAAGAGTCCTTGAAATCACCAGATTTTGTCATTACTTGGTGCAAAGTTACATAATATTACAAATTACAGGACAAGATAAAAAAGCACAGTCCACTCCACTGCTGGAATACTTAGCATCACGCAAACAGGATAAGAGAAGTCGTGATGAACGCAGGAGACGAGAAAATGACAAAAGAAAAATGAGAATTGAGAGGAAAACTAAAGATGGGTTTATTAGGGTAAGTTACCCTTTTTTTGTTTTTTAAATATATATACATATGAGAGCCTTGTTTGTTGAGTGATTGCAAATGTGACTAACAATAAATTGGTCCTGTGTTAAATGCTCAGGTTGGCCAAAGCATTATTTGGTTTTTCTTAATTAAAATTCTTAGTAGTATTATGAAGTCTGAATTTGTGTCTGGTGTATGGCATCTATTCAATGGTGACTAACCACCTATTCAATGGTGGTCAATATCAAAACTGGTGATTCATAAAAGTGTAGTGCACTCCTCTGCCTACTCCTTAGGGAAAATTCAATCGTATAGTTATTTTAAATCAAATACATTACCTTAATCATAGTTAAAATATTGTTTTTATAAAAAATCCCATACATACGTATTTAAATTAATTCCTGGAAGTCTGACTGATACTTTTAATATCTTACTAATATTATATAGAGATATGGTGACTTATCTGAAGAAGATTGCAATAATGACAGTTATAAGTATCACAATTACAAACAGTATCAAAATCAGTGGCTTAGTGATAGAAAAACTTATAACAAAAGTAAATCCATGTATGCTGTGCCCCCAACTGAATTGAAATGTTTATATGGATCTGATGAATTTATTAGTACTGATTCTGATTGGGACAGTCACTTTCCTGCTCTAACCACAAAAACCCATAACACTTTTACCCTGTCCTCTGCCAAACTTTGCAGTAAGAAGGAAATACAAGATGGCATTCAAAAAAGTGGTGGCGACACTTACTTTAAGGTTTTGAATGATTTACTATAAACATAACATTAGAATATTACGCCATTATTTTGATTTTAAGTACAATGTATGTTTTTGTGTATGTTGCTAACATTTTTAAATATTACTTTCTGTAGCCATTTTTGTTTATCATAGACACATATTTTGCAAAAGAAGTATAAAGTAGTAGTTGAAATGATTCATGAAATACTAATAAAATACCAGTATTTGTAAATACGGACTAATTGCAAGTTTACATTTTGATGAATTGCAATACTTATTTGCAATAACAATTTCAGGAAGAAGATGAGATATTAGAAGTAGACTTAAAGAAAGTGAAGCCAAGGGAATGGGAACGAGAAAAATTGAATGTTGATCTTAGAGATGAACAAGTAAAATTGGATGTTAAAGATGGAGCTGTATTTGAATCTAAATCATATAAAGATCAACGTAAACCCAGTACTAGTGCTATTGTAGATAAGAAAAAGAAGATAGAACTTGAAAAGAAAGATGGCACTTTTAAAGTAGAAGATGTTGATCAAGTTGATGATGAAAGAGGATTTAAAAAAGAAAAGCGGGATAAGTTTAAGGAGTCTCCCCGTGAACAGAAAAGTAAAAAGTACAGTGATACCAGAAAAGAAAGAATCAAGCAGACTGAGTGTGCGAAAACTGATAAACTTGCAGTCATAAGTAAAATGATGTCTTTAGAAGGCAAACCGAAATCAATGAACCATGATGATATTAAACCTTTCACCCAACTACCCCAAGTGAAGACAGATGATTTAGTTAAAATCATTGAAAGTATGGATAAAAAAGTGAAACTTGAAGAGAACCATGTAGATGCTAAATCAATGAAAGTATCTAATGATGATGTGAAACCATCGACATCCAAAGTAGATCGTAAACCAGAATCGCTGTCAGTAGTAGCTTGCGGGTCAAAAGTTAGAAGAGAGAGCGTGGAATCAGATGACACAACTGTCAGTGAAGATCTGGAGTTAAGGAGACAAAGGTCTATCGAAGAAAGAGGTAAATCTACAGAGCGCGAAGGATCTGAAGAAAAAGACAAAATTGATGGAAGTGATCGCCGTACAGAACGCAGAATTAGAAATAAGGTAAACTTATAATCAATTTGCAATTTTATATATGCTACTTTTGTTTATTCATCTATATAATTATGTAATATAATGTCTGTTTCTCCCTGAAGATGCAGGCAGAGTTATGTAGTACACACCTACGTTGCGAAACGAAAAATGTCGTTTGCTATTAATAATCAAATATATTCAACATGATTGCAACAGAATGTTTATAAAAATTACCTAGATTTTCACGTTATCGACAATATTCTAGGATCGGCCAAGCCTTCCAATCTACCAGCCGGGAATGGGTAAATTCAGCAAGCAGCGAATTGCAAAAGAGAAAGATAGTGTACCATCAACATCAACTGCAAGGACCGTCAGTGACAGTGAAAAACGGGATACCTGAGAACAGCTTTACAATTCCCAAAGCTTGGATAACGTTAAACGGAATAACCCAAGGGCTGGCTACCAATAATTGTGTCACAGTAGAGAGGACACCTAAATTGGCCAACTGAGGGAACGATTAATCGTGTTTATTGTATGTTGTTATTTTTATTGTTTAGTTTACATGCAACGTCAATTGATGGAGGTTTCTTAATGTCTATTAAAATCATCGTAACAGACGACACTGTTATTCCATATTTTTAGTTTCTGATCATTTAGTTCTGATTGTTTAATTTCGTTTAAATATAATTCAATTTTTAAAGTACCTTCAGTGTTTCATTTTAGTATTATATAATCACAAATAAATGTGTAACACGCATAAATTAACAAGGAACATCACTGAGATAATATGACATAATAGCGGAATACTGCCGCGTCGAAAGCGAGAGCAGTAGGTGCAGTCAGGGCGGGAGGGGACATGCATTGCATTAGAATGTCAGGTTAATTTGTGCGTGTTGTAGGTGTTATTAGATTTATTGTTAGTAGGATATGAAATAATTTTATCGACAAACCTTGGTGCGATTTTATGTGTTTTGGGAAGAAAACACATAACAGTTATTAAATGTTAAAAGATATATACATATATGACAGTAAAAATCTGAATGTATAAAAAATCTTTATTGAAAAATACACATTTGGTGTAACATGTCTTTGGCATTTACAAATTAATCGTACCGTTCAGATTGTGCACCAACGACAGATGTAAAATGTAATTGTATTATATAAAACTTTTTAAGATGTATCTATAATTATTAAAAGTATACTTTTGAAAAAATTACTTGTATCATTCTTTACTTTTCTTTTGTTGATGAATTTCTGGACAATAGTAGGGGATTAAGAATTCATTTTTAGCTATAATAAATTTTGGAAATATTTGAAATGACATTGGATGGATACTACAGTGATAAAAATAAAATTGTTTACATTAAGATACATCTATATATAAACTAGTTTTTTACAAAGAGATAATTATTTTCAATAGAACCGTAATTTGCTGCAGATCAACTTACTAAACATTCTATGAAAACTACGAGGACTGTGGTTATCCAACTCAGCAGAGAGGTCGCCTGCGGTATGTGCGCGGGTGAAAGGGGTTCCACACGCATAAGGGTGCGTTTCCACCAGAGATGAGCGAGGATGCGTAGCGATGAATGTGTTTGTTAAGAACCA
>DWDT01000692.1:0-19239 GCA_018245595.1 Microceris scylla
TATTGCAATCCAGCAACGTTATTAACACAAACTATTTTCCATAACGTCATAACATTTCAAATTTTTTTTTTGAAATGTTTTTCTGTACAAATAAAGGCCATATATGTATTTTGAACCCAAACTTGCGTTCTTTCGACGCGTCTTATATCGTAAATAGAATAATGCTTGATATGTAAACATAACGAAATCAACTCTTGGATGGAAGTTAGTAGATGGATGGAAATCAACTCTTTTCTTTTTCCAATTCGTTAACTACAAAAATTAATACGCTCACCACCTATTCCATGGAACTTAAATTGGTGAAACGTGGGAGTATACTACACTGTTCTGCCTACCCCTTCAGGGATTACAGACATAATGTTACGTCAAAAAGGTGTTAACAACAAAATTTTTATTACAGGATGTTACCTTCAACGTCGAAGAAGTCCAAAAAATAGTACGTGATAACATAGAGCTTTGCCTCGGAGGTAATAGCTATAGTCACTCGCGCACACCGCAATGGATTACTATCATCACTGAGAAGACGCTAGCAAGACTTGCCAAATTAAATAAACCTTTTAAGTACATCAGTAAGTAGTACCTATTTTAATTATTATTAAATCTGTCTACGCCGTTGGAGTATACAGAGATGATGTTAACTATATTTCTTTATATAGTAAGAATGACTGTGACACAGAAAAATGGATCAGGACTTCATACTGCAGCTGCATATTACTGGGACACCGCGACTGACGGCACCTGCACTGTGCGCTGGGAGAACAAATTCATGTACTGCATAGTGAACGTATGGGGATTAGCTTTACAGATTTGAGTAATAAAACTTGGCCAAGTTTATTGCAACATTTATTTTTTACCATAAAATGTTCTACTTGATCCCATAGCAGAAAAATTTTCATGGTTCTTTATATAAATTGTATTACTATGTTATAATTACATAAAAGTATCTACTTCACGTGTTTATAGATAAATAAATAGGGGCACAAGCTTAAAAGCAGATAAAATAAAACAATGACATAAGCATATTTTAGTATTTTTTATTTTTGGTAAAATTTACCATAATACAAAATAATGATAGAAATAAATAAAGTAATAAAATGTATAGACAGGTCATAGAGAACTATGCATTGTAAAATTGGTGCTTTTAAAGCAATAAAATTTATAATAACATTAGGCAAAATGGCATGTGTACATTAAAAATATAAGCATTATTTTTAACACAAAATAATATCAAGAGCCGACGTTTACACAACGAAAAATTAATGTTTCATTAATCACTTAGTGATTTGTTCTTTAATTAATTTTAAATCAATTTAATTAAAATGCACATGCGCTCGTTTTAAAGCAACATTAGGATAATTTGCTATCCTGTCGATTTTAATCAGAAACATTATTTCATACAAAAATAATTAAAAAAACATAGCGGGACAAGGAAACCGAAATTGACATTACAAAAGTAGAGAAGGAAACATAAAATTCAATTAAATGATACCTGATAAAAAAAAAACTAATATTAAAATAGACAATAATCATTATTCATAGCAATAAAATTATCTGTACTTTTTTTATTATTATTATCATTAATCGATGTATACTAATCGACTACCTCTTGTATCAAAATGTAGAGAATCTATGAAATATACCATGGCTTGTTAAACGTATGGCCAGATCCACGTTATGATATAAGACTAGTCTATTGTATTTAGCGGACTATGAAAAGTAAAAGCTTATGAACGACGTACGAAAATCTTCCAGAATGTTATAGTTATCTTCTAGAATATTGTAATATGAAAATCTTCTAGAATGTCAAGAACGTTTAAAGATGAACTAGCGTTAATTTGTATTAAGTATTTTAAGAGATATTTTATTATTAAAAATAGATGGCACTCATAGGTCTTGTAACTTACTTAATTAGCCTTAACACTCCGACTAAAGGTTACATACAACATTTCGTCCAAAACTACTTCTTGATACAATAGTACTGGAAGGAAACCATATGTTTTCTACAGATAAAGTATGAAAACATTAAGTATATTTTTTACAACAAATATCAGTACGAAATTCTAAAATTGTCCAATTTATATATAAGATAACTATAACATTCAAAAACATATATTTACTAATGTATTATGTTAGATGAGTTGTAGATGTACGGCATTTAGTGCGGTTTGTATTTCAATGTATTTTAATATTTTTAATAGCTTAAAATAATCAGCTCTATTGATTTTAAAAATACTTAAGGACATGTAATTAATTAATACTGCTTATGAGACGCAGTCTCCGACCACCCGCACTCGCATCTCGCCTGCGTCTCGGCATCTACGTGATACACTATTAAAAATTATGTTACATCGAATGGTATTCACTGGTATGTTTACAAATTTATGTGATGAAATTGTGATGCTTAGTATAAATTTAATATACGGTTAAAACACCCAGTTATAAAAAAATAAAAATAAATAAAAATAATTTGATTCAAATAAAAACGCGTTTAAAACCCAAACTGTGCTGAAATGTATTAAAGCTAATAGATGTGCATTTCCATGAAAGGTTTCGCGCGGCTGAGGCCTGCCTGCTGCCCTCCGAGCCGCCCGTACACCAATAACTTATTATGTACACAATAAGTAATGATCTATCGAGTAAAATCTACCACTATGACTACAATAAAACGATTTGTCGCTTAACCTCATTATTATGACAGATAATTCCTCTTATTTACAATTTCACTATACATACAATACTTAACAAAAAAAAAAAATTACAAAAAAGTAACATTGTACTTTTAAGTTAAACTTGCTACCCTTTTTTCGAATGTACTAATTTCATTAAAAATTAAAAACCTTACCACCTAGCGACTATGTACACGTACACCGCTTATGTTAGTCGAGACTTAACTGATCACAAGTGAAGAAATAAGAACAAACAAGGAACAAAACAATGTACACTATGCACTAACCATTATCGCACCCGCGTGGGTTTAAACTCGTATCACATCCCGACCAAGTGCGCCACGACACTTGGTCTACACTTAAGCCGTTTTAACCGTTACCATCCACATCAGCTTAAAACAATACAACTAAAATTATATTCACAATAGATAAAACTTATCACAAAATAAGATAGAATTTAAGTAAAAGCAATATACATTCTAACAATTTTAAACACTGGGCAGATTCAAGAAAGAGATCATAACAAGATTCATGAAAACTTTGCGTCCAACTCTCTCCAGTGGCACTGGGGTGTCAACAACAGAGATGGGAACAACTCGATATGTGATTCGGTGACTTATTGTCATACATACATATTTACATTTAAAAATTGTGCTCAACCCAGTATTTTTACGGCACACAATCTCATAAAATTTTAAGTGTTGCAGACACATAAAATTTTAATGATGTTACAACAGGTTACACATCCATATAAGACATGTAAGTGAATAATTCCATTCTAGCAAAATCTTATATTCTTATCAAGTTGATTAACATCTAACTCAACTCTGTTATTTTAGTGTACTTATATTATATGCTATCCAGAAAATAAAATCCTAAGACAACTTGACTTGAATGCGAAACATTTAAATTTTTATATAGTGAAATGGATCTGTCTTTATGATATAATACTATAAAACTGTTAACTAAGCCACATTAAGAATGTTTATTACATATAACCGTTTATGTTAAATTAGATGTTTTATATACACTCGCAAACGACTGTCCGTAATTGATGTACAACTCTCACACCACTTCAGACTCCTTGGGAAACGTCAATGTAAAGCATAATTGACACAAACTCACTCACTCACAAAAATAAGTCCGAACGTTAGTTGAGGTACTTGCGACACTTTTTAGCGCCGCACGTGCACGGTATCTTTATTTCTTCGAAAGGAAATTTGTAGTCGTAAGTCAGTTCTTCGCCGACAGTGATGCGTCGCAGAGCGAAGATCAATATGTGCTTGTGTCCATGTATGTCAACCACTCGCGAGTAACAGTTGGGCTGTAAGACAAACAATACCAATGAATTAATTTAATGATACATCAATTACTAACACAATAAATGAAGCATTTTAGACTACGATTGTAGGAATGGTTGAATATTTAATAGTGACTATGTAGCAGAGCTGTTTTCCAAGGGAAAGGACTCACATCACACGAATGGTTGATGAATCTCGCGGCATTGCCCTTGAGCGTGGCGTCGACGACCAGGTTGTCGTCGATGCGGAACATGTAGCAGCCGCCCACGCCGCGCCGCCCGCTCATCGCCTCGTAACGCTTCTCGCGCTGGTCGGCCAGCACCGCGCGGATCACTTCACCGGCATACTCTATCACCATGTCACCTGTAAAAGGATAGCATTCGATTGCACTCAAATTTCATCCAATATGCCCTAAATTGCACTACGTAAAGACATTCACTGTCGACTAAAGCATGAATTATACACTAAAGCAGGTAAATCATAAAAACTAATATTAAGAGAACTATACCTTCTTCAATGTCTCGTTTACAGAATAGTCCTCGGCCATGTATGTGAGATCTATAGACACCCACAGACGCCTTTGAAGTCTCTTTGAGTTGTCTAAATCTCATCGCCGGGGGTAACGTCGCCAGTCGCCTGTGTACAGAATTACTTAGTAACAATGTTATTGCACCCATCTATGATACGCAATATGACAAGATGGTGTAATAATATAGCAATGAAGTGCAAAAAACAAATGAATACGTATCCTCACCTTGAAATTGAGCTTTCGCCTTCTTGGCCGCCGAAAGGTGGTGGTTCTTCCCTGAAAGGAGAGGCCATCCAACTAAACATGTCGTGGTTTTGTTTCCTAGTGAACGGGCCTGTGCGCGCACTTCCCCAAGGACTTTCCTTGAAACCTTCACTTAGATCTAAATTGTTATCCCAGCTGCTGAGCGGCCTGCCCTGGCGTATTTTGTATTTGGTGCAGCGGCTCGCCTGCGAAAATAAATAAAATATTATGTAGCAATAGTACAAGTTATATCAAAATTTAATCAACTGTAATCATTGAAAACTAAGTTATGAATCTTTCAAATTATGAACTTACCCCAGGAAGTTGCTCAATAAGGTATCTTAAGGCGTTGTTATTAAGTCCCAGTAAATGCGCTCCAGAGAGAGTAGATGGAAGATTGTACTGGATTAGAGGGAGACCAGATTGCTTTCGAGCATTTTGCACTGCATCTATTACTTTAGCCCAGAGATCAGTTAATGAAGATGAAGTGTAATTAAATCCGTCCTCTGAGGTCACTTCGTATACTAATTTCGGACCATCATCTTTTGGTGGATCAGGCACTTGTTTAGAAAGTGACGCCTTATTTTCATGTCCCTTTAACATTTTATTTTGTTTCTTGATCATACTTGATTCGTTATTTTCTGACTTTTTATCTATGAATGGTCTTTTCATGACTTTTGTTGAAGGATTCGATAATTTAGCTGTCATCGGCGTTTTGTTCGTATCTTTTTCTATAAGAACTTTTGGTGGATCCGCTTCTATTTCAGTGTCTAAACACGGTAATGATGACATTTTAGGCGTTTTTTGCACAGACTCCAAATTTCTTGAAACTTTTGCTTCTGTTGGCACAGAACTTGTATTTGCTTGGTGCATTTCTGCCGATAACTGCATTGCTCTTGTTGAATCTCTTTCCTCTTTTTCCTTCTTTGCTCTTTCTAATTCCATCATTCGTTTAGATTCTTCAATAGCCTTCTCTAAATCACTGTCTACGTTTTCATCTTTTATGTTTAGATCAGGCATATCATGGCTAACTGGCCTTTGTTTGGGTGCTGGAGGTGTCCTATTTGTTGTAGTCTTAGTAGAATTTTTACTCTGACCATCTCTGTGTAGTGGTAAAACTCTATTCATTGGGCGCATCGACATAGGATTAACAACATTAGTAGGAATTCCAGACTGCTGGGTTGGTGGCGCTTTGGGCAACATAATACTGGAACTATTTTGAGTAGGTAAATTAATAGTATTATTCTGAACCGGTATACATATCATATTGGACGAATTGTTTTGATTTTGCAGTAGATTAGTGTTGGCTTGAATAGGGTAATTAATATCAGTAGCTGCCTTCGACGCAATTTTAGGGTCCACCAAGTTGTTTTGGACAGTGATATTCACTGTGTTATTACTTGAATTTACGTTTATATTCATAGGAGCACTATTAGGAATAGCCTGGAACGGCACATTTATCATAGTACCATTATTTTCGCTTTTTTGTTGGAATGTTAATGGATCAGTAGCAATTCCTGATACGTTGCTGTTGTTATTGTTAGTCACCACACGAATATTATGTTGCTGGGCAACATGTTGATTTATATTATTATCGAGATTAGCATTATTAATCCTGTTTCTTTCTGGAAGGTTTATTACTCTGTTATTTTGTGAATTCATCTGTAGGTAGCCAATTTGATTGCTGACTGATATTGTGTGATTTTGCTTGTCATTGCTTACAATATTAACTTTTGCGCAGTCATTACTGGGGATGTTAGGTATGGGCATGGTTGGCGTAGCTGGTGGTCCCATAATGTTTTTGCCTCTTAGACTTTCTTGAGTAAATTTAGGTGGTTCATTTACTGGCAAAGATGTTCTATTAATTTGAGGTTCAACATTTGATAATTGGTTTTGTGACGCGTTGTTTGTATTCAAACTGCAATTGTTTATGTTGATTTGGGAGTTGCTCGGCAACTGATTATTCAACATTTGATTTTGTCCGCTATTTGTATGAGGTTGTGAGTTACTTATCATCATGTGATTTGCAGAACCTGGCATCAAGCTGTTAACAGCATGATCTGGCGTGTTATTGCAGTTCATCAATAAGTCATGTCCTGATAAGTTGCTTTGGTTGTTGGTTCCATACATTGAATTATTACTCACATTATTCATTACCATATTATTTGTATTGTTTACGCCCATACCATGTATAATATTTCCTGTATTATTGACAGTCATGGTAGCATTGGAATTAATATTGCTGCATATTTCGAAAGAAGACTGGTTGGTTGAAAATTGTGAGGAGTTATTGGAACAGCTGCCACTGCACGAATTTTGTATTTCATTTTTGATATCAGGAATATTAGGAACATGCATCAATGGGCTATTCATCGCCTGATGATTTGTATTAGAGATTTGCATATTGTTATGCATGTTCATATTGTTAATTGAATTCATGTTGTTCATTTGATGCTGCATTAGATTAGAATGATCCATTGAATTTCTATTATTTTGTATTTGATTTATAGAGTTTAGGTTTGTCATAGTCATAGAATTATTATCATGCCGATTATTGTGAATATTCGCCATAACATTAGTATTATCCATTTGGTTATTCATATTCATATTTGCATTTCCTGACATGTGATGCATATGCATATTATTATCCATTGATTGCCTATTGTGCATCTGGTTCGGTACATGTTGATGCATACCCATTAAATTATTATCAATGTGAGGCCGATTACTTTGCATTTGCATAACATTAGACATTTGATGTTGGTGGTGATGAGCAATATTATCCATTTGCCTATTTTGCTGCATAGACATCTGTTGATTCAAATGCATGTTATTATCAACTTGGGTGCGACCATTATTATTATTCATATGATGGTTCATTTGTTGCATAGAGTGCATTTGTTGATTATGCATGGGATCCATTGATCTATTTGAGTGCATTTGATGATTCATATTATTCAGACCATGTCCTTGCATATTTTCCATAATCATCCTGTTATTTTGTATATTGTTCAAGTTTGTCATCTGTTGATTCATATGCATGTGGGTTAAATCATTAAGATCCGAACGATTTAAATTATGATTACTAGACATATTGAGCATATTTATATTTTGGTTGATAAGGTTATTGGAATCTGAAGTATTGCGGCTAGAAGTAAGCATATTTAATTGATTATGGCTTTGTTGATTGTTTATTATATTCTCATGGAATGTTCTATTAGATGGTCCTTGATTCAATTGATTTATTTGATTAGTACTTTCCATTTGGCGGTTATGCTGCTGAATCTGTCCATTCATAATATGTATTTGATTAGAAGTGAGTTGGTTATTCTCATGTGACATCATTTGCATATTTCCATGTGTCATATTTGGAGTATTCATAGATGAACTCATTATATCATTCTGTTGATTGTTTTGTTGGTTATTGTTTTCATTGGACACTTGTACATTTGAACGATTGATAGACATTTCTTGGCATGACATATTCACATTTTGCATTGAATTATTTACTGAATTTAATATTTGAACTTGGCCATGTGATTGATTATTTGATCCCGAACACATTTGATTCTGGTTAGTAGGTACCGAAATTGTGTTCTGATTGTTTTGCATTTGAGGCCGTATGACATTGTGAGGTATTATGCTAATTGCCGGAGAATTATTCATATTACCAACCACTTGGCAACTGCTTAATTTATGAATATTAATTTGATTAGACATGCTATCTGCATTATGTTTATTGTCACTTGGGCCCATGTTTTGAAAACTTTTGTCATTTTGAACATGAGAGTGTGATGCCATAATTTCTTGTGAAAAATTCAAATGACCACCTTCCGCCTTTGAAAGAGCATTAATCTTGCTCAACTTCAGTGTTGTATCAGCATCAAAGTTGCTAGTCATAGATGCAGGTGGATAAATATTTCCTGCTGTAATTTGAATGACATTGTTTGATGAGGAATGTCCCGATGAGTGATGGCTAACATTTAAATTGGAGTCAAATTGATGAGAAGTAATGCCCGATACGGCATTTCCATTGCTGGACACAGATAGAAGACAGTTCTGGTTCAGTTTTTCAGTATCATTATTATGTTGGTGTTGTCTTCCAATGGCAATGTTATTTTGAATATTAACTGATGAGCTGCTTGAAGTAGCGGTGTTCTTCATAGTAATATTATGCACGTCCATTTTATTATCAGATATACCAGTATTACTTGAACTAATTTGTCGCCAAGGAGTGGGTGATTTTATACTTTGTGTAACACTTATAGTTGGCATACTTGTGCTATTCGAACTTTCTTGCAAGTTTCCACTTATTTCAATTACATGTGAGTTTTCTATTTTCATATTATTATTTATTTTACTTGAAGACGGCGCTACGGAACTTGACACTATCGGTTGTGATAAAGGTATTGACTGCATTGAAAATGAGGTTGACGAATTTGGTACAGACTGAGATATTGCCATCAGAGGCTGGCCTGTAGATGAAATAAGAGTAACATTAGGTGACATAGTCACATTGTTTTGTTTAGATATACTCGTTCTCTGCAGGTTTTGCGACGTATTAGACAAAGACATACTATGTATTTGTGATGTAACAGGATTAATATTTTGTCTTCCGGTTATAATAGTACCAGATTGTGATCCTCCAATAGATACTGGACTCATTTGTATAAGTTTTGGTGTTTGACGATTAACATTTGGCTGTTTATCAGGCAGGGGTTGCAGCGTCAAATTGGGCACAGTAGATTTAACAGTCTTAATTGTTTGAGGTGAAGACTGTACTGTTTGGGCTGTAACTACATTAGCTGTGGACGAAACAGCTTGTGAGGTAACACTGTCTCCCACATTGTTGACTACAACATATCCTGTGGGAACTTCCACGATCGGCTCTATCTTACTCGCTTGAAATACTTGAGTCGTTGTTGCCGAAAAACTGCTATTTTGTGCTAGAACTCCTTGCATTGCAGTGGATACAAACTGTTGTGATGACATCACTGTATTCTGAACGATAGTTTCCAGACCGTAATATACCGGTTGAGTAGTCGTAAGGTACATACATCCTGAAGGATCAGTGACCATCTCTAAGGTTGGAGTAGATCCAAGCAAAACCTGATCATTACAAAACTGTGGCAATATTGTTCCTTGTGGTAATATTGTGGTTCCAGGTGTTGAGGAAATAAGGGTATTGCCTTGAGATGATAATGCATTAGGTATAATTGTCGTTTGCCCATTTCCAATTCCACTTTGAGGCACTACTGTAGCACCCGTTTGTATTGTATTGTTAGGTAGAAGAGTTGCTGTTTGAGATGTCAAATTTCCTGAGGTTAGTCCTTGAATAGTTCCTTGGGGTATAATTGTCGTACCATTTTGCGTATGTATTGCCTGGGGCAAAATAGTCGCTCCATTAGGTCCTTGAGATAGAATTCCTTGTGCTTGTATTGTACCTTGTGGCAAAATTGTAGCACCCTGTTGAATAGCTTGTGGTAAAATTCCTACATTACCTTGAGGCAGTAATACCGGGATTCCACCACTAGGTACAGCAACTAGTCCTCCAGATTCTGTTTGTTGTATTTGAAATGTTTGAGGTACAAGTCCACTTTGAGAGATGAACTGAGTAGGTCCAGTTTTAAAATCTCCTTGGGGTGCAATAGTCGCAATATACTGCATATTTTGATTTTGTTGCTGAGATAAGGCCTCTACATAAGACATTATGTTCTGGTTTGCAACAGGTTGTACAATAATGGAAGGCTGTCCAGTTTGGTTGTTTGTTTGCAGTTGTATTACAGTATTTCCTGGTCCCAGTGGAGATTGGTTAATTGTTGTAAATGTTTTCTCCAGTTTTGTTTGCTGCCTCTTAATTGTAGTTGGCTTGGGTATTGTACGCCCTCGTCCACGGTTGGTACTTTGGAAAATAGGTTTTGGTTGAACAGGGGCTGGTTGCTTTTTGGGTGACTTTTGGGGTGTTCCTGGTATAATGATTTGTTGTTTAGTTTGAGAGTTTGGTGACGACAATCTTTGAGCTGTCATTGCTGGCACTACAATTGTTGGATTACCTTGAATTTGTGGTCGAATCATTGGTTGAATGTTTTGGATAATTGATGTATTTGGCATACCTTGAATTGAATTTACTGGTAAAGTGATTGATGATGCACTTGCCATATTTGGGAAGTTGGCAACTTGATTCTTCCCTTGATACATTGGGGTAATATTTCCAGCCTGATTTGAAGGTATTGTGAGAACTTGGTTAGAGTTTGAAGATATTACTTGGATTCCTCCAGTTCCTGAAAGTATTTGTGCCATATCTGTTCCACCTTGTATTTGCTGAATATTTGCTCCGTTACCTGGTTTTACGCAAATATTATAGGGTAGGATCCCTGGTTGAGTAATAATTTGTGGTGTCATAATTTTTTGACCACTTGCAGAACTTGTTTTTGGAGGAGGTAATAACATCTGTGGAGTAACAACAATTTGTGGAGATGATAGTACTTGTTGATTGGCGGATACCTGGACATTAGTTTTACTCTGATCAAAGATAACAGTCCCAGATTTCATTTGTTCTGTTATAGTCATGGTCATTTCATTGGTTGGACCAGGTGAAGGTGTTTCTACTATGGTGCCATTAATAGTGATTTGTCTAGTATTAATAGATGTACGTCTCGCAGAAATACCTTCTGCCTTTACAGTATTTTCAGTACCACTTACAACACCTGCGTGAATTATCATGGGTTGAGCAAAAGCGCCCTGGAAAGCGTTTTGTAATGTTGTCAATGTTCTATTTTCAGGCGATTTGGGGTTTTCACTTTCACTCTCACTAGTAGACATCATATCACAAGAAGGAATATGCCTGTCATAGGACTCCTTGTTTCTGTATGTGCATTGACATCTATCACATCTGACTAATTGTTCCATCTGCCCTGCAACCATGGAACCATCATCTAAAGGTCTCATAACAAATTCAGGTTGACCACTTATTGAATTTCCAGCAATAGTTACTGTATAAGTACTTTCAGATCCACTAGCTCTATACAAAAATTGATTTGTTTGATTTCTTGATAAATTATCATTGCTTGTATTGTCTTCTGCTCCATCTAGCTGCTGAATTGGGCTAAAATCATTATCATTAGGACTTCCAGGGCGTGAGCTGCATGTGCTTTCGGATCCTGACCAATCAGCTGCTCCATCTAGCTGGGAAATTGGGCTGCATTGTATTTTTGTATAAAAATCAATTACATCAGGGAAATAGCCTTCAGTTTTTGCCTTTTCATTGCTTATTTCGTCCTTTTCTTTAGGTGATGTAGTACGGTAATTTAATCCTGATGAGTGTGGTACTTCATCATTTAGGCTAGTAGAACTTGATTCTGCCTTTACCTTTTTCTCGTGTGATCTCTCTTCTTTGATTGTTTCCAATGGGTTTTCCGGTAAAGTCGATCTTTGGACTGGACTCAACTTACCAGTCACAGTTGAAGATTTGTTTATTTTGCATCTTTTTATTGTGGACGATAAGAAGCTGGTATCAAATTTGTTATTCCATGTTAAACTAGTCGATCTTTGCTGACCACGCCCAGTCGTTAGTGTTTTGAAATTATGATTTTGTAACAACATTTCAGATTTGCTTCTTTTTAATTCTTTGTTTCCTGATTCCAAACGGGCATTTAGAAGATCATCTATAAAATCTGAAGAGCGGGAGTCAGATTTATCATCTTGGCTTAAAGTACCATAAAATTCATTATTTTTCAAATCCATTGCTACCAAATCTTCATATGACATCAATTTTGGGAATATGTCTTGCATTGATATCCCATCCAAAAGATCATGATTTAAATCTTCAAATATAGCATCTTTGACTTCAGGAGGCAAGAGATCTGCTGTATTTTGGGGTTCATCTTCATCCTGTTGTTCTTGTTTGCATACATTATCTAGTAAAAACTCCACAACTTGTTTCACTGCTAGATCTTCCAATGTCACCACATTACCAAATTTTATCGGCGATTTATCATGTTTGAGCATAAGAACAGATTTACCAGACCCAGTCTCTAAACTTTCGTGCCAGGCACCTATCTCGGCTATAGCTCTTTCCACAACTTGTACATCCATAGAATGGTCCACTGTTATGTTAACACCAAAGTCAAATCCAGGTAGTGGTTCAGCCAAAATCAGTTTAGTCTTTATTGTGTATCTAACAATCTTTAAAGGTTTTTTACAAGACCAAAAAAGACGACTGCATGAGAAGTCAACTGGCATCAAAAAATCTTCAAAATCTGACACTGATGGTACTATTTTTCCAAGGCTATTTACAGTTAATGAACCCATCAGAAATTGTACTTTATTGATTTCACTGTATCTTTTCTTCTTTTTGTCAAGTTCGACATATACTGGTCTAGTTAGTTCAAAATCTGCATTCTTTTGTAAACACTTCTTTGGTACATCTTTGCCATGAGTGGGACAGAATACCCTCTTATCATCCATAAATGCACATCCTACTTTTCTTGCACATGCATAATGATATGTTTCACTGCAATTTTTAGCACAACAGCCTACACTAGCACCTTTTATTTCACAGACTGCACATTTTATCATCTTGCCTCTTGAAATAGCAGAATGCACATTTTGAAGGGATCCATCAATTTCTTCAAAAACTTCAGCAGACCAAAGAGCACAATTAGCATGAATCCAGTCATTTTGTCCACAATACAACAGTCTACCCTCCATCGCCGGAGGACCGTCACCAACGGCTTTGCACAATACACAAATTCGTGAGTCAACCATGGGATAAAATTCCAATATCTCCTCTTCTTCTTTTTGTCCCCCTGACTCTAACTTGGGCACAATTTGGTCTAAAGGCCGTTCTACAGAGTGTATTGTGGTTTTAATACCTTTAGCGTCTGACATTTCATGATCTTTTACAGATTCTGTATCATCTTGTTCACCCTCTACCTCTAAGTTAGGTTGCAGGCAATTATTTTCACAGTCAAACCAAGGGAATGTCTCAGTGAATAAATCCTTATATATCGTCTTAAGATCAATATTTGATGTTCTATCAATAACTGCTTTCATGTCATGATTAAAATCTTTTAATGAAACATATTCATCCATATTTACTCTTTTCTTAACATGTAAAAGTGAAGGAGATATTACTCGACTGATTTCATCTAATGCATCATCAATGGGAGTATCTGGGTGTCTTATAACTGCAGGACTCAAATCTTGTTCACTGCGTGCATGAACATAGGTTTTTATTGGCTCATCATCATCTGATATTGGTTCGTACTTATCATCATGAAGTGTGGGCAGCATTGTAGTTGCTTTTTCTGCCTTATTTTGTGGTGGATAATTCTCATGAACCTCTACAAGTGGTGTATTGAACTCAGTTTTAGTACTGTAAAGACTTGTAGAAAAACATATCTCCTTGTTTTGCATTAGGGGTTCCTGAAGATTTACAACTTTATGAGATGGATGTGGAATTTCCACCTTTTCCATTTCAACATCTGTAAGTAATGATGAGTAATGCCATACTTGGGACATACTTGGATTTTCAAACTTGTTCTGGGTGAAATTATTATTACGTCTACCCCTGGCGGTGTTTCGATAAACTTTTGTCTCAGTAGTATTTTTCATGGATTCATCACCACCATCAAAATGCAATTTTCTTATAGCTTGCGGAGACATAAGCCTATAAGGCTTATTAGGTACTGGAGTATTTTTGTGTGGTGTAAGTTTTAATAATGCACAAGCTTTCTTGTTTTTGGCTAGTAATTTCAAAAGATGTAATAGCCTTCCTTTGAGATGTTCAGTTAACATCTTCCTCCAGGGTGGATCATCAGGCATACATTTACAACAAATGTATTCAATAGATGGAGGCAATGCTGATAGTAATTGGTAGTCCTCACCAGACAATCCTTCGCAACTTGCATGGACCCATCTGCCACACCAACCACATTCCATCATCTGTGAAAATATATTTTGATGTTGGGATTATGATGGAAGTAAATATATTAGGTTGAAAAAGTAGCTCTACAAAGAGCAAGTAAATATTTAGGAATCAACAAATGAATCACCTTGCTATCGAAATCATTGTCCCTGTAACAAGCTTGACATAACGGACAGTAGTTTCCTTTCTGACGTAGTTTAAAACACGGTCTACAGAAAGGTAGACTACCGACGAATTTGTTTACTCGAGGATTATCGCAACTTTTGCATTTCAAACAGGTGCTGCATATCTGCAAGAATAAATGTTAAATACAAAATCACTTGAAATTCTTAAAAGCAGAAAGTACAATAAGTTCACAATTTTCATCAATCCACCTACTTTAATAATGACCAGTTATGTGATTAGAATAATGGCCTCTAATGCTTGTTTGCTTTTTGAAATTTAATAACACCCTTTAAACAAACCTATACTACCTGGATTAGACATGTTTAAGAGTACCATCACCATAAATGGTTTTGTGAAGATTTTTGAACACAACATTTCCTTCAAACAATCATTGTTGCCATATACATATTTTACCAACATAATCAAAGTAATATGCACTGAAACAGCTTCCAACAAGCAGTGTTTCTAAGGTTGTATCTGGCAATGAAGTGAAAGATCCTTAAAGACGAGAAATGTTACCTGTGGCCAGTCACTTCTGTGATCCGGCGGTGCTGCTGGTAGACATGCGGCGTGGTAGTGGCGCGCACAGGAGCGGCAACGTAGGCGTGCCGCGGGCCGAGCACACGCTGCACACCAGACACACCTGGCGCATGTCCAGCCGCCGCCGCCGCCTGCATCTTCCGCGCACCAGCTGTGGTACCACTCACAACAGCTCGAGCATACCAGCATCTGAATATGATATACATAAAGTAATTAATACAAAAACTATAAAAATGCCATCATAGAATCAAAGGGATGTAAAAATGTAAAGAGACAGTTTATATACATACAGTTATTTTTGAGGCTAATGTTTATTTGCTAAAGTAACACACTAATTATTATTAACCATTGTAGTAAAATGTCAATATTGTTATGAAAGATGAGAGCATGTTTACACAAAACTTGTATGTATGTAATACTGACTTAGTTGTAAAATATAATAGATATATTTTTTTTATACAAAATTCTTAACAAACCTATAAAAGTAATTTTTAAATTGATAAATTCATATCTAAAATAAATATAAAAATAACCATACCTTTTCACTTCCTGCACTTCCACATAAAAAGCACAACTTTGCTACAGTGAATGGAGTAGTTCCAATGAGACCAAAACCTGAGCTGCACACTTCATCTGGATCATAGCTCTCCCAGAAATCTACACATATCAATTCTGGGCGGTTTTGCACATACGATTTCTGAGATCGACTACGCACCTGAAATATACAAATTTCATTAATAATGTTTGTGCTTTACCAGAATACCATTAATTAAATATTCACAAAAAGTTAGAACTTACATTTGTAATGTTTGTCAAAGGTTTCATAGTCATTGACTTCTTGGGTATAACATCTGTAACAATCTCATCTTCACTAGATTCAGTCTTACTCAGTAACTTGACTGAAACTGTAGTTATCAGTGTTGGTGGTAGAGGTGGTGGTGGTGGCGGAGGTGTTATGTCAATCTTTCTCTTCTTAGGTTCAATTTGATTTTCTGTATCACTGTCCTTGGTGATAACAGGTTCAGGAACAACTTGAAGTGCCTTGTTCTCAATGTCTACTTCTGACTCACAACTGGATAAGTCTGTGTCTCTATCTTTCTCCATAACAGATTGTGCATTGGTTTCAATTTCCACAGCATATGACTTGTCTTGTTTTGCTTTCTCTTCTTGTGTCGGGAATGTAGCAATGGGCTGGCCTAGGACAATAGACGCACTTCTGCACACATGTTTAACCCTAGGTCCTTTCAGTTCCATTTTTTGTCGTTTAGAATCCTCTGCTTGTTTGGACTCACTCTTTTCTTTCTTTCTAACTTTAACTCTAGTCAAACGCCGTTTTCTGTTGACACTAAAATCTTCACTTGCTTTCTTAATTGCTTCTGGAGCCTTTTGCAACTTCTCCTGTAAATACACATAAAAATAATCCTACCTTTATGTTACAACCCAAAAAAGTATGCCTGGAAAGTACATAAACTGGTTCTTACCTCTATTTTTTCGATTTCATCAGATTTTTTATTTGATTTTGAAGGAGTAACTGGTCCAAAGATATTAGTGTCATTATCAGTGTTTGATAAAGCACCAAATACGGATTGGTTGCTTCCAGTGTTACTGGTTGAAATTCTCAACGGATTAGCTGGTATTAAAGGTCCCGCTTGCTTGGACTCTGCCCTCATAAATGGGGGCAGCATGGCTGTGAGTGCTGTTCTCACATTTGTTGGAACCTGAAAGGCCTTTAAGCACATCCTTAGCCAACAAGCAGGACAACGTGTCTTATTGGTACACCTGAGTAATTTCCATTGTTGTGATCGGACTATTGGAGGGACATGACAGGTACCTGTAAAAAAATTATTCAAATGAGTAAAATTTGGATCCCAGCTTTTTTCAAAGAAATCCATAAAAACTGGAAAATTGTCATACCCTCTCCTTTCAAGCACTGTATAACAATAGGGCCTGTTCTATGGGAAACTTTTTCTTTTTTCAGCATCTTGGATATAAATTTGCGACAAGATTCACAAGAATAAATACCAAATTTTCGAGCTTGTTTGACAAATCTATAGAAACGTACAGCACCACATACTCCACATGTTACAGTAGTTGGAAGATTGACCGCTGAAATGTTAAATAATTAACAATAAAATTAGTCATAAACCAAATTTAACAAAAAATGCACAATCATGTTTCTATACTGTTACCAAATTCCTTAGTGGTGTAAAAATTTCTGATTTCTTATTTGTAATCATTGAAATTGTAAAAAATCTAGAATGATAAACTCTTGATAAACTTGAAATGAGAACTCACGTGAAACTGGTGTAACTATAGAGAAGGGACCATCCAGTCCAGGAGTGGTCTGTGGTGTTGTGGTGAGCTGCAGTCGGGCCTCTCGAATGATAACTTTTCCTCTTAAAAGCTGTGATGCTGTTGACTTCTCTTTTTCTGGACTAGCTGGAGGCTGCTTTTCTTCCTCATCATCTTCATCACTTTCCCAACTCTCTTCAGACCCAGAGCCACTACTAGTACTAGATGATGAACTCGCATCTGAAATGTCCATGAGTTTCCTCATTGCATGCCCAGAACGCTCTTCCTTATTTGGTTCTGGTGACTTCAACTTTTCTCTTGTCTCCATATTAGAATCTTCATCTTGAGAATTGTCTTGTTCTTTATCATAAGAAAACAAATCTCTTGGTACTTTCCTGGAACCAGTATTAAAACTAGTAAATGAATGAGTTGTTTTATCCTTAAAGAAACTTGAGGATGTTAATGAATTCTTGTCTCTGTTCTTTTCAGTTTCATGAACTTTCTCGGATTCTTCTTCTTCTGCGGAATCATGTTCATCATGTAAATTGTTAAACACAAGCCTCTTTAGTTTTGGTTTCTTAAGAACTTTTCCAGTACTAATATTAGATGTCACAGAAGGCTGGTCTTCTCCATCAATGAATCTTTTATTTGGTTTGATAACTCGTGATGAGTGGCTACTTCTCACTGGTAGTACAAATTTATTCATACCACTCTCCTTGTCCACTGGTGATGTGTTTCTGGGTGGAGGCGATATACAACGACTCTCATTTAATTGTGAAAACTTGTTCACTGGCTTTGACAAAGGATTTAAATTCTTTTTCAAATATCCTTCCTGATGATCTGATGTTGATTTAGAACTCAGGTCTGTTAGTTTAGCTGGTTTCAATATGCCATTGAATGTTGAGTATTCAGTTTGTTTCAGTGATGATTTCTTCTTTATAATTGAGACAAGAGGAGCATGATGTTTGATAGGAATCTTTTTCAAGGGCAAGAAAATGTCTTCACAACTCTCAACAGTACCAAATGTCACTGTCTTCTTCACAGGTTTAAGCTTGTCACCCTTATTTGGCTCCATTTTGTTCTGGGATCTTGTTCTCACAGGGGATTTTGATAAATCAGATGGATTGTCTAAATTTTCTGGTTTATTTTTTATTATACTATTACTCACTTTATTTTCACAAATGGCATTTGATTCATTCTCATTATTTTCTTTCTTCTCTTCTTCCTGAAATGTTAAATATATTTAGGATTAAATTCATATTGAAATAAATTTACTTTGATAATAATGGCATTAGCATCAAATAACCTGGTAGGATATATTCATCTACAAGTCACTACTTTTATAGTTATTACATTAAGTAATAAATGTTTATATATTCTTATCTATTGTAACACATAATTATGTCATCATCATTGTGATCAGGTTATCTCAGTTCACTGCTAGACATAAGACTGTCCATAAACCCAATACTAAACATGCAGTTTTTTTTTTTTTTTTTTTTATAGAGTAGGGGGCAAACGAGCAAACGGGGCACCTGATGGTAAGTGACTGCCGTCGCCCATGGACACCTGCAA
>DWDT01000693.1:0-19236 GCA_018245595.1 Microceris scylla
TTTAAATTGGATTAGGTATTTTTAATATTTACAAAAAATCACGAGGAATTTTAATTTAATATTCAACATCTGAGATTTGACTATATTATTTTTCAAACAATATAAAATAAATTTATTTTAATAATTCTCTTTAATTATTTTTATTACAACGTCAAACAATGTAAATATTGAAGAAATAAATTGAAAAAATTAAATTTATAATTTACATTAATTTTCAACACTTTTTTTATTTTAATGACAATTAAATTCCTAACCTATCTTCCTTTTTCCCTTCCTCTTAATCTTGGAAATTTAAAGTTTTAGATTTGTATAAATATAAACAAGATTTATAAATTAGTTCGCCAAAGAAGTTTCACTTCTGACATGTGTACTTTGTACGCACGCATGTTTTATTTTTTTTTTCGTATTCGAGGTAGAGTATTAGGGAGTGGCTGGTATCTGTCATGTCCGAAAACAATTTTATTATACTGTTAAATAGAGTTATACCGTTAGTTTACCACACCCATTAAAGTGCACGATTAGGGTGAATATACAAAATGCATTCATTAATTACAAACACAAACCGATATGTACATAATATGTATATAGCAGAGTATGGGAATATAAATCATTACAACTTCCAACTTCAGTCCTAAATAGATAAACACATTTTTTTTAAACTTCCAAATATTGCATGTGGAAGGCAGCTTTTACATATTTATAAAGTAATCCAACTGCGATGTTTAGAACTATGCGATATTATAAGCATTCTGTACAACTCTACATAAAAACTGACACTAAAGCAAATTTATACAGAATGTTACAATAATTCGTAAGTCGTTTTTTTGTTATTAGCATACAACAATAATTAATTCATAATATAAATATATAAAAAACTTGAGACTGCGGCTTTGGATACGAAGTCTCTTTTCTATTACACAATTTAAGGTTACAATGTTAAGGCAAACCTATCAAACTCTACATGCTCAGAAATAATGTTACAGAGTTGTTTCTCCCACAAGTTCCCTCGTTATTTAGTTAAAACATCTTTAACAACCACCATTCATCAACCCACCCTATAACCCCCGAAAGTAATAAAACATACACGTGCTCTATCTAAACAACTTAGGATACCCTCTAATTGCTTTTTTTGTTTAATTTAATTGTTTAAACAGATAAATTCTATTGTATTGTTCTTATGTGAAAAAAACATTTCATCCGCCGGAAGAACGCCATTTACCTCCTTTAATGGAATTGTCGAATTG
The DNA here is from genome assembly GCA_018245595.1 of Microceris scylla. Taxonomy (NCBI): domain Eukaryota; kingdom Metazoa; phylum Arthropoda; class Insecta; order Lepidoptera; family Hesperiidae; genus Microceris; species Microceris scylla. The sequence continues at coordinate 1,245 of DWDT01000693.1, forward strand.
AATTGTTGTATGTAACAGTTGAAATCTACCAAGTATTTAACGCTTGTTACATGAACAATAAACAGGACAATTCTAATTACATTTTTCTGTTATTACTGTCCATTATTTTTATTTAATGCATTTTAAAATATTTACATGCTATAGAACAAAAACTCATACTCTTAGTTTTTTTATTAGATAATGATAAAACTAGATAATGATCAGAAAATTTAGCATTAATATTGATAGATTTCTTTTATAAATATAATACAGTGACATTATACTTTTGTACGAGATAGAACCAATTCCTATAAACAATTTATATCTCGCTTCCCAAATAAGATTACATCTAGCATTAGGAGAGTCAAACATATGGCACAAATCACTCTCTATATAGTTATAATTTAGGTCATTTTGCTTTAACCCCCGATACAACTCGGACCATCTGCGGGCCCGATGCTATAACGATCACAAAAGCATCTAACACCATGTGTGTCACGGAGAGAAACAACAAATATAGAGTTGGCGAACTGACCCGCCCCATGTGTAACGAACGCCATAAGAAACGACCACCATCAATCTTGAGGGTTTTAAAACACTTGAATAAACAGTCGGCGAATTGTTTTAAGCGTACTTCTGAACGTTTCTGGCAGACTTTTTTTTCAGAGAGTTAGAAACGGATATTATTTTTAGGGACTGAGTTAGTACTATTAGTATTGTGTTCTATTATTTTAATTGCTAATGGATCGTTTTATGATATGAAATAGGAACTTACTTATGTCAGCTTGAAAACGTAAAAATCACGTTTTATTTCTCATGTAATGTCTTTGTGATAGGTCTTTACATTAAATGTATGTATGTATATGTATGTCCACAATGCTACGTAAGTTTTGGATGCAATAATAAATGATAAATAAAAACGTTAAAACGGTAAACCAGAAATAATTCTCTCTTATTTGTTAAAGACCTCACCTATTTACATGGTGTCATTCTTGTAATAACACTACCAAGTTTTCACTTCTTAAAGTGTCGAGATATCTTCGAACCAGATAAGAAAGGTAAAGACCTTTTGTCACTGGCTAGCCATAAAACAGTCAATTAAACTCTTCGTTCATTGACATGAAACATTATCAATGCTACATTACTAACGAACATTATAATAGGAAAAGTCGTGTGGATGGAACACGAGCGTACGAAGAATTCTTATTGACAATCGAATGACCCCATTGGCGCCATTTTATTTTTTGATTGTCTCGCCATGCCATTACCGCGTACGTGGTCACGCGGTATCTGCCAGTACGTGACTGATTTTGTTATAATATTAGATTTTTAAATTCGTACTTCATTCTATCTAAATACATAAACAAAAGAGACAGTTCACACTTTTTAATCCAGCCAAAGTTGTTTATCGCGACAATGTATAAAGAAATTAATCCGGGAACGTAAAATGTACAAAAGGCAAACGTAAGAAATTTATTGAATCGGATTATTGCAGTCTTAAGTGACTGTTTTATTTATTTTACTGCATAACCCACTGTAATAAAAGAAGTGAAAACTATTAAATAAGGATTACTTTAATGGCTGAAGAATTAGCTGACGAGTTATTTTGAATTTAAATTAACTAAACCTGGAGACTCCCAGGACAATCATTATTATAATGTATTGCCAAGGATACATTTAGTTACATTTTTGTGTTATATCTCTTAAATAATACTGTAGAACTGAAGTTACAAATGTATTAATTGTAACAGTAAAACCGAAAAATTAACATTTCGATATATGTATATCATTTTTTGTAAATTATTGATAACACTATTCTCGATATATTACTCCGCTGTTTAAGTTCAAACACACAGATTAAAAAAATTTTTTTATTCAATATTTATTTATAGGGTTTTTACAATGCCACTCTCTTCGTGGCTCTCTTAGTCTAAGACACTTACTGGTATATTAGATGAATAACTTGTCTACTACTTAAAGCTTACTTACTACTTAAAGCTATTTTAACTAAACTATGTAGTATTTTTGCTTCCTCAAAAAGAGAAGAGGCTAAAATGATATTAACTAAAGTAATATCAGAAGAAGATAAATTGTTCAGCTTACACCGTTATGTCATTTCCATGAAAACTACCTTCGACAACATCCCAAACAGTGCAATTTGGAGAATCCGTTTTGCATAAGTTTTGTATAAGTGCATCCGTTTAGCAAAATTATTTAATGGAATGTGATCTAAACGAAGACGAAGAACTAAAACTATATCTTCTCTAGATACACATATTGCTTGAGTCAAACGGCGGGATTCTAGGAAGTGTGGGTTGAATGGTTTTGTACCATCTGCCTTTAGTTCGCGACGTTTCATTAAAATGTTCAGACGAAAACATATAGCACAAATTGTTTACTTTATTACAGAGCTTCTGTAAACCAAGGAATCCAATGAAATGATACACCATCTCCCACTAACACTCATTCTTCAACAGTCAACTTCCTCATTGCCTAAGATCCTTGTATGTGACGGAATGCATGAAATGATAATCTGCTTGTTGTCATTACGTAGGTCACTAATCACCTTAAGATTAATAATGGTTGAAATATATAATTAGTTAATTAAGATATTTCAACAAAAGTACTAGTTCAGTCCGCTTTCAACAAACTACATACATACATTGTCTATGGATTTCGGAGAACAATAATTACTTTCTTTGTATGCACATCGTTTATATTATCTGTCTTTGTGTGTTGTGCTACGATTAATGTGAATGTTTGTGTGTATTTATGTTTATGTATATTTAAATTCCGAACTAAACGATCGTAACAATAATTAGAATGGCATTTCATAAGTTAACTGTCACTGTTGGGACGCGTTATCGACCGTTATGACGATTTGTAACGTTACCCCTTGCGTGGAAATAACCATGGACAATATCTATTTTTGGTTAACTCGAACTATGCAATAAGTGAGCGTAAACTTTTAAAGGGATGTTCTTAGTGGCTATGATTTCAATGAAGCACATTAGTGTTAAAGGGCCTTTGTTTCTATTCAAAGCGATATCATTACCGGAAGCCGACAGATTGGCGTTCGATATCGGAGTGTGTAAAATTGTATTGTATTTAATTAATATAGTATTTTACTGCAGCCCAACATTAATCGACATCTAATATGGTATATACAGGAACTTATAACGGTGATAATTGCTAATATTAATGATAATGAAACGAATAAAGTCTGAAAAATGGAAAATGTTACAATCTATTTTCATCCTTAATGGCAGGACTACCACTGGAATACAAAAAGAATATTTTTTTTTTATTTTATTTTATCTTACACACTAAGGTACTGCTGTGAAAAATAAGGTAAAATTAATTTCTTGTTATTCATCTTCTTTTTTCCATACGTGACAATATCTGACCGTTATTTATAAGCTAAGATAAGCCGAGATAAGTACCGTTCCCTTTGTTTCGTAACAAGAGTGGACACGTAGTTGTATTCTGTGATCGAAATGTGAAAGGAAATATTCAGTAGCGCGTCCAAACACACATTTAGCTTATCACAAATTAAAGTTACAAACTTATGGGCTGCCACGTATAAGTGACAGTTCTAATAAATGTGTCATTCGACTGAGGATCTCGTTGTATCGAGAGCGAGAGAATAGACGCGATGAAGCGAATCCAAGATTTATATCACTAGTAACACATCACGGCTTGTCCCAGTCCATTGCTAGATAGTTATGCCCCGAGGTGTTTTCGCCCATAAGCTACGAGTACGAAGCTAAGCTGGTATAATACTACGTTAATACTAGGATATCAAATATCAAGAAAAAGAAAATAATTATATAAACGAATGAAACAATAACTGACCCAAGGAATGGGTAAGCGAATGAAAAATAATGAATGAGTGAGTGAGTATAGGATGAATTAACGAATAATGAATAGTAATTATTGATCGCTTATCGTTTACGTGCTACCAGTAAGTCTAATTATTATTTTCCCGTCTGCCATCAAAGTCACCTCACTATTCCATGATTTAAAAGTTCTCTGCCCTTTCTTTGTTACGTTTTTCAAATCGAGATCGCTCGTGACGCAATGTTCCACTTTTAGTTTTAATTATTTGTTTTATTATAACGACATAATAATGTATGTAGTCCTATCTGCCAGTGACATGTATTTATACATAAAAATACACAACTTGATGTCTAAAGTTAAATAAACGTAGTTTCCGTGCGACTTTTACGTTTAAACGAAAATTTTCATGGTACCGCAACAGGGACAAGATCACCTGCAAAGCTAAGTTGTAAATCATATAATATGGATGTCTTCTAAGGTATGTGTCTAGCTCTTCTGAGCAAGTATCTTCCGCCATGATAGAGAGGTGGAGAAGCTGGATCTTAATGCACCACGCTACTCTAGTGCGAACGAAATTTAATCTTCTATTGCTTTTAACCACTAAGTAAGGCGTAAAAACAGTGCATGATCATCAAACATATGAACATCTTAATATTTAAGTTAATAACCTTTGAAGCTATCCCAAATACTTCATTATCACAAAAACAAATTAAAACACAGTACTCGTAAATAGATCATATAAATAATAGCAGACGTATGTCAAAAAAGAGTTCCGGTTCTTTCAAATTTCTTTTATTTTATTTCTATTTTAATGTTTTCTTTTATTATCTGCGTTTTCACTTCTTCAAACGACGGTTCGTCGTTGGTAAATTTCTAAATAAAAATCTCAAAAAAAGGTTACATTAAATGTCAATTACACGGACCCTTATATTTGACTTTCCCCCTTCCGATTCAGTTTGTACATTTTGCTCCAATATTCGCAATGTCACTACATGTTTCACAAGATAATAAATCAAGAAATAATTGCATGTTATAAAGACGTCGTAATTATCTCTTGATTCTTGTAATGATTAATTATAATTATTAAGTTATTTCTATCGCTCCTTTGTTATCTGCGGGAGTCGATCGGCTTAAGACGTTTCATAATGGTTTTATTGTTCAGTTAACACTATGTATGTTGGTTACATTTCTTTTTATTCCAATGCAATACGGCTAACATCCCTTCTTTGGTGCATATTATTTTAGAAAGACGTGTGTTGCAAAATCGCTTTGGATTTTTTTAATAACGCGTGATATAATTTTATTACTACCCAGATGTCATAGATAATAAAATACATTTTGGACTGGATATTATGTGAGGTTTCGCTTGTGCGTTCGGGAAAATTTTCACCATTGATTTTTTCTCCATTAAAAATATCTTGTACCTCTTACAATTTTAAATTGATTATATATTTCAGGTAAAACCCAATATAGACAACATACATATATTCAAGTACTAAGTTAAGAAGGAAGCCATAAAGTTATCTAATAATATCTTGATTGCGTTTTGGTTATGTTTTTTACATAAAAACACCCCTACAAAACACGGTGGCAAAAGACTATCTAAGTAATTCCGATTACGAACCTCCATTAGGCCGCTAACTACTCTAATTATATCTGACAATACGGTTATTACATTACTTCACTAATTCATTTGACAGGCTAATCGGAGTCGCGCCCCTCTACAATCAGAGACACGCTGTTGCGATGACTTGCTTTTTTAACCTTTTTAGACAATGACATTTGGTGTTGACATATTAAAAAAAGTATTATGGTACTTTAATTAATTTTTAATTTAGTTTATGGTTATGCATTAATGTAATTGTTTATTATATTTAATTACTTAAAAAGCAATGTTAAGCCTTATTATAAGGAAAATATAACACAATTGAAAATAATGTCGTTGTATATTTAATTATTATTTTATTGGCGATGAATAAATTATTATATTTTTTCTACTGAAACATCTTAAAGTACTAACAAGACGTATTTTGAATTCCAAGACACAGAATTGGTACTTAAGCATCCAATTTAAAAACATTAATCTATCGTCTATACTACGCTAGTTACCCCATTATGTGATATAATTACCAAATTCCTTTTCACAAACTACTCTAATAGTCTCTACATTTCGACATGTAACCCCCATCCCTTCGAAATTCCAAATATTGTTATTGTCACATCTAAAAACGGCTGAATGTCAGCTGCAGGACCACAATAGGACAGATGTTGATGACGGGCTTTATATAACCTAACAATAGTTTTGTCGATAATCATATGTTCACAGTATTATTAATCATCGTTTATCTAATGAGTTGTTTTGGTGTCACTTGTTAGTAATATGAATAAAATATATATCGGAGGTTCATTTACTAAAATAACGGTAGTTACGTTGAGGGTATCATAGAAACGGGTCTAACTCTAACGATTTATGTCTACCCTTAATTCTACTATTATTTTAAAAACCTACCTACGGTCAATGGTAAAGTTATCTATTCCTTTTTCCTTCATTAATATGCAGCAATGTTGCCAGTTATAATAATGCAATTAGCCGTGCCTACTGCAATCACTTACGCGGGTAATTAATGAATCGCAAAGGCCAATGCACCGCTCTGCTGTGTTACGTAACTGTAAATATTAGCGTTTGCCGGCGTACGCCTTTTTTAAACCATAAAGCTATCGCCATGAGAATGGCATTGTTATGTGTAAAGAAAGGGATCGTTGATGAATGTGTACACACGATTTAATCGCACATTAGCCTGTATAGTTCAGATTATCTTTGCCAGTGCGCCTGAAGATAATAACCTCGACAGTGCATTGTTAATGCTTCTTTTTGCAATAATTACTAAACTGATATTGATGTAGCTAGAGTAACTGTTCTTTGGTTTTATTACTGACTAGAATTTGTTATAAAATCATTTTGAACATTATGTGAACATGATTGTATTGTAGGTGTAAAATTTAAATTCATTAGTTTTCATTTTTGATAGATTCCTATTTTAGCTTTTCCTAAAATCAAAGGCTGTCAAAATGACATTTAATAAAATTATAGGCATATTAAAAATAAATGTAACTCTTACCCTCAATTTTGAATCTTTTATCAATATAATTTTCAGATATATTCCTTTTTACGAAAAAATCGACTGAAATTCTATTTTTAAGAAGCCGTCGTAAAAATTCGCTAGATCACTAAACATCCATTAAATACATTTACGAGTATGTTATAAACAAATCAATGTACAATTATTACAACTTACAATATCTTGTTAGTCAAATAAATTATGTTTTATATACATATACTTTTCCAAATGATTTGCTTTGAATTTCTCAACCTTACAAATAGGGGACCACCTTTTATATTTTTAATGTGACAAATTGAAGAAAAAAAATTACGTTACCTGTAATTTATATATTAGAAATAATTTATCGAATACTATAAAAATCATATAATTCATGATTACTTATGTCTAACGTAAGTTTCACGTATTGTATACAAGACAATGATTATTTATCTTTCATATTTCAATCTGATTTCAAATATGAGACGGGCGGCGTACGTCAACATATGTCACGAATCGCATTAGCTGGAGAATTTTATCTCCGATCTGTGGCCCAATTAGATGCTATTTATACAACAAGGGTGGTCCCGCTTAAGACGCGGGACTCAATACTATTCCCATATTACACCATACCGTTGGCCCGACCTCCGTCAATTAGAAATGTCAGTTAGTCAGATATTTTGTCGCGGGAGGCGACGGTTGAGATGAATTCTATGTATATCCACGGTGATGTTTTTAGATTCAATCTCACGATAAACCGGTGCTATAAATTAGAAAAACAAATAAATGTAACTGTTACATTTTGTTCCTACAATGACATTTTGTATCTATAGTAGCATTTTGAGCCTATAATAGCATTTTGTGTCTATGAAAGCAATTTGTGCCTATAAAAGCAATTCGTGCTTATTACAGCATTTTGCACTTATAATATCATAATACCTTTGTATAAATTTTGTACCTATAATAGTATTTTCCTCCTATGATGGCACCAAAATAGACTATTAAGACTACACAGCAGTTTTTAGGCTTGTAATTATCTAATTCATTTTGCACTTACATATGTATGTATCATACCTCATATAACAGAGCTTAAGGCCATCAGAAAGCTTATATCGAAATGCATACATTCACATAAATAATAAAATAATACATAATGTCACTTAATAAATTAATTGATCAAAATTAGTCCGTATTGTAAAGTCAGTGTCACGAGTAAGCTCTACATTTTTTTCATAGCGACGCCGTTCGTCATAGATACCTGAGCGCGCTCTATTCGTAACCGTCACGTCTCTATTGTCAAACAAAATAACCGACATCTTTTTGTAGAGTCAGTTGATAAAGATATCGATGTTTATCAAAATGTAACGATGGCAACTGATTAACGTCATAAAGGCTTATGATTGCATAGATGGATTATAATGTTAGATGACTTCGATGTTCTGTTTGTATTTCTTTTTTAAATGGTTTGATTTCGTTCGATTATCCATGAATTAATTATCAATGTAGTGTCGTTGAAACGATTACTGCTTATAAGACTACAATTAAAGTGACTGCCTCATTGGCCACGTACTTGCAAGCGCGACTGACGATCGGAAGGCTCCGGGTTCAAATTCCGGGTTGGGTACTATTTTGTATTCCTAATGTAGAATTTCTAGTAGTGACTCGGTGTCTGGATCTGTGTGCGATGTATAGAAATAGGCTCACCACCTATTTCAAGGAACGTAAACGTAACGGATGAAGGGTGGGAGTGTACTACTCTTCTCTACCTACCCCTTCGGGGATTACAGGCGTGATGTTGTTTTAAATTGTTGACTTATAATTGATTCATTATTGATGCCTTAGATTCTATTTTACATTATCAATAACCCCTTTTGCGTTGCACTGTTGCACATAGGCCTCCAATGAATATACAGAGAATTATATTTATAGTCTATACGCAATCCAAATGCGGGTTGACAGACTTCTCATACCGCGGAGAACATTATGGAGAACTAAGGTATGTTGCATGTTTCCCAAAGAATTTTCTCTTCACTTTTACGTAAAATAAACGTCAAACGTATGTCAAAGTTTTTATATCAACTGAAAACATTTAAACATAATGAATGCAGAGATAACAGTTTTATTTCTTTTTTATCAGTGAACACAGCAGTGTGGAAATAATAAACTGCTGTTTCCTAGAAGTCAATTACAAAATTATTCCATAATTAAGATAACCAGCATAACCATTATGTACATACTCGTTTGTGTATGGATTCAACTCTGAATATAACTTCCTATTTCTGAGTTATAGGAAGAAAGTGCGTTTTTCCTCATAACTACTATAAACGCGATAGTCACTTTTAACTCTGTGTTAAATGTTTGAAATAATTTTTGCCGGATGTTTCACATCAACACCATTCTTTCTTTTGTTAACATCATTTTTTTTTGACAAAGAGATCTTTTATTGTTTTTAAATGTTATTTATTTGTATAGATGTATAGATACCATGCAACTAGCTAGATTTACAACTCCAAAAATACAGAAGTATTACTGGCATATATTCTATTCATCATCAGTACCAATAACAACCTGTTTAACTTGTCACTGTTCACAAATCTCCTCTACAGAGGAGAAAGTCCACCATTTGCCATGCTGGCCAAATGCGAGTTGACAGCCTACGCACGCCTTATACAACGTTATGGAGACCTTTGAGATGTACCGGTGATTACTATCTTAGAATTATGATTTCGGAAAGAAGAAAACGTATAAAACAAATTGCGAAAGCCAAAAAACGCTTCGAAACGCAAACGAACTTTTTCACGTTTGGCACATCTGTTGTATGGTCACAAAGAATTGATGTACGACCAGACTCGACCGGTTACCAGTATTGGGAGCGGCGAGCAGCTGATTTTAATTGTCGGACCTGTTCTGATAACGGACGAACCGACGGTTGACGCCCGTGTCATCGGACCGGTACGTTATTACCTTCGAGATGATTACGTGATGAGGTCACGACGAGATGAAAGCTGTGACCGCTGTAACGGACATGTCGACATGGTGGTCAAAATTGTGACCTAAACATCATCATGATTATTAGCAAATTTCCGTCCTACGCTGGACATAGACTCCACTATTAGTACGCTACTGAGCTCGGTCGGTTCGAAGTCAACCGTTGTCAGTACTTTGCGTAAGCACTCCAACTAAACACAGCAATCATATATCACCTTGTGTCAAATTACCAATTCCAAACTCTGGGTCAATGTACCTACATATACATATTATATTAATAATAGTCAGGACAAGTTAGCCTGCGGTCAATTGACCCCAAACTAGGTAGAGCCTATGCTATCCACAGTAAGCTACGCTATGCGAACCAAACAGCTGATAAATTAAATATATAAATATCTAGAGACAAAAAAAATACTCGTGCCCGTCAAACAAATGTTAGTCCTGGGAGCGGAATTAATATTTACAACCTTAGCTCAGCAGCAGATGGACTAACGGACCAGCCAAATATTATTGGTCCTTCGAAAATAATAACATGCTTAAAGATTTCATATAATTCAACAGGTAATTCAATTGACCCACTTATCCAGCGCAAAACGCCGACAAACACATCACTTCACCAGTAATAACTGCTGTTTTTCATTCCGGTTTCAATTAATAAACGCAATTGAGGTTACCAAATTTCATTTTTTAATTATATCACTTTAGAACACTCGTATAACACAGATAATTAACGCACAAAGCAGTTCTCGCTACATACGCTCTGCAAAACTATTCCAAAAGTGTATCGAGATGACAAACACGGAAAATTAAATTTTATCAGTCTAAAGCATATCATTCCAAATCATACCGTCAGCATTGATCCATTTCTGATTACAAACTTGAACACGGGTCTCTTTTATGACAAAACTTAAAGCAACAGTCTATCATGGTAACCAATTGTTGAGAAGCTCTGTGTAATCATAGATCATCTGACCTTAAAACTCAGACACGCGTATAAGTTCATACACAATGTTTTCATTCGATTGTTATCACGCCTATATTTTTCCAAGGATGCGGGCAGAAGAATGTAGTACTCCCACTTTTCATCAGTTTTCATTGCAGTCTTGTAAAATAGCTATAACTGAATTATATAGCGCAAGGTGTCAGCGTTCATACAAAATAAATTTTAACAGAATCACAAATACAGTGATATATTTACAAAGCTATCCAAGCTCTACATTGCCTGAGCCCGCCCGCGCTGCCTTCGTGGGGCGAAAGTAGAATTTATGGTCGGTACATTTTTTAAAGGCGGTCTCTTTATGACTCATTACGTCGATGAGGATAGGAATGTGTCCAATGGGAGTGCAAACACCGAGACCTGTCCACATATTGCTATAAAAAAAAAATATCGGTTCCGGCAACACATAATGTAGGCTAGAGTCATGTCTCTTGACCCAAGAATAAACACATTAAATTCCAACCGTTTACATTCATAGTAAAAATATGCGAAAAAATATTTTTTTGGAATTTATAATATCTATATGATAATTTCGAAATTGAGTGAATAATATATATTTTTTTGTATTTACTTATTTCTTCTTGTATAACTCTTGAAATGAATAGGTATAAGGTGTAAGTACTTGGTTAGTGGTATTCTATCCTAGTCCTGGGTGATGGAAAGAACCAGTGTAAGTTTATATTTGACTGCAAGTATCGAATGTATTAAATAATGTATACACAGACACACTTATGACAAATATACGTACTCGTATTTAAGTGTAATAAAAATATGTTAATGTACAATACTGATATAACTGGTACATGTACAATAAAAACATTGTGCTTTTATTAAATAATTCCTGTGTTATTTCCGGTCTCTATACAAAGTAGTCAACTTTAACTACATTCGAGTTATCGTTTATAGCCGCGTATAAAATGTTAATACACTTAAGTACTAATAGAAAAAATATTCAAAAGTGGGTATAACTTCATTTCTTAAGATAGTGAGCAGTAAATTATAGTCCATAACGTCTTAATATTTGAATGACCAAATATAGTGAACATCGTTGAATATTCAAATTTTTTTCTTGTCTCTACGTTGAATCTAATTATAGTTTAGTCGTTAGACAATTAATTTTTGAATCGCTAATAAATAAGGCATAATACAAGTAAATAATAATAGCTCTTCGGTAGATATTTTATTTATTTATCATCACTTCTATCCTTACAGGTCAACCTAATGGAATAGAATGGGTTTATCAGTACAAAAATATTATACAAGTGTACAAAAATATAATTATAAATAACTACATATAACATAAGCTGTCATTAAAAACATAATAAATTCAATATTTGTAACATGTTAGGCGTAGCACCACCTTCGCGAACTCACTCAACGGAGAGGAAAATACGTCAAGTTTATAGTGTGTCTCAGTAAGTGTACTAATTGATCGGGTAAGAAGCGCCTTGGACTTTACTTTCGTTCTGGCTCTCGACACAGCCAGCAGTGGTAGCGGCCGGCGACGCCTCCACACGTAGCGCTCCGACGCACAGATGTTAAGGTGACGCAAAACTCCGGGGTTGTGGTCTACTCCACGCAGAAGCGTCACCAGATTTGCTATTAGCGCATACTCCCAACGGGATTTTAGCTCATTGTACCCGACCATCTCGAGTACAAATAACGTCGGGTATGTCAGTGGATAAAAGGATAATGGGTAATAAATGGATTAATAAACAAGTTCCATGTCTGATTAATTCCGGCAAAACGTTTATCATTATTACTCGTATGAATTCGAAGGGACCCAGGTTGCTGTCCTGACTCACAACAGATCGACGGTAGTACGGTTCGAATTTGACCCCATTGAAGTCCACGTACTGGTAGGTCTTCCATGTAACTTGCAAAGAAATGTAAAAGATTTACTGTGCAATCTATCCTTGCAAGTCTTTTCAATAAAATGGCAATATCGACCGTAAAACGTCATTATTGACGTCATTATTAACATTTAACATTTTTTTAAAATATGGGGCAACTCCTCCACTCCTCAAAATGACCAATGTTTATGTTTTCAGCCTCGAATTGCACTGATAATAAACATTAGTTTAATTAGTATATGTCAGTACAATTTCAGATTTATGAAAATGTATACTTAATAAACCAGTGCCAATAAAAGTCACATTAATGCAATCCTGTTGCCTGTCAATAATAAATGTCAACTGTGATCCGTCAACTGTCAGCAATTAATGTCATTGGTTAGTAATGGTTGACAACATCTTTAAAATAACACAACCATAGACACAATTACGCTCCCGATTTATAACAAATTATTTATTTTAATTTCTCACAGATTAGACTGCTTAAAGTATCTTCTATGAAATTCAGCGTATTTCTTTTTATATTCGTGGTTAATGGCAACCATTGCTAAAGTAAAAGTCATACTGGATGGTAAATTATTATTATTTTCGCGACAATATCCGCCATTTATTTACTACTCGTTGACTGATTAATAATGTTCGTTCATGAAATGCCTAACTCACAATATTTTTCTGTATGCCAGGCATTTTTACACTTAATATTACGGATATAAGATCTATTCTTCTGTAAATATATTAGTGTTCGATTCCGATAGTTCTAGTAACCTATGTATCACAGCTTGACACCTTGTTCTCAGACAAAAAACTGACCAACTTTGAGCTTTACGGAATGGTGATAAAGTTGATTTTACTCTGCCATCGGGGTAGTACGCAGGGTTTACTTGTTTTGAGAAAAATGAAACGTAAACCGACACAAAATAAAGCCGACAATAGCTTGAGAGTAGACTAGTTTTATCAAAGCATTTCTTGTATCACAAAGTATCAGCGGGCGAGAGGCGGCGCGATTGAGTTACTTCCACTGAATCCAATATAGTTAAATGTTTGATTGCCACTTTGTTTGTACATTTTGGTATCTACCGAAACTGTTGGGGGTCCAGGTTCTAATGAATTTGTAACTTGGGTGTTAAGGAGACTTTTGACGCCGACTAAAAGGCAAAAAACTGCGTTATATATGGGACAATCGGCTTTATAAAAGAAAACAGACATAATGGGATGAGAAGACGTGATAAGTCTATGAAAAGTTTTGAATCCATAAACACTAGATAAAACTTAATATATTTTATGTATATTACGATAATGAGATAGAAATTATAGGCTCCTTTTGGATTTGTTTGTTTAACGTCTTGTTGATTATTTTGTTTTGAGTTTCGATTCATTTTACATGGGTGATTACTGACTTGAGTTGACTACGTATGTTACTGTCACGAAAATATATACATGTATTTTGACAGTGGATAATTTAATCATAACAAACCTGTACTTATATAAAAATATTAAATGGACAAATAAAAATGACATACGCATGTCTATGTATAGAAATCTTATTAAGAAATCATACTAATTCCTACTCTAGGCAGATGCAGAAGCGTAAGAGCTGCAGCCGTCACTTATGACTAGGTACTGTCGGATCGTTTGATATTGTTTTTGTATGCAAAATGTGCCTTAATGGTTATTTTGTAACAAAAGTCAGGAAGTGCGCAAATTGTTTTACCCAAACTAAAGTTGTAACATTCTCCTTTTTACCAAACAAATTCTTTTACTGTTACCTGTCATTATTTACAATTATTTACTTGAACAATGTAATCGACCATAACGTGCGGGCTACTTTATCAATTCACTAAATCACTTTACATAGTTCTTATTACCATTAGTTAAGGTTTATAATTGAATAAAACAAGTGTCTGTGCGAAATGCATCGATTTAAACTTTAGTTACGCCTTCATGTCACCTTTGTCTGCAAACAAACCTGTTATTTTATTTCTGAACGCAATTTTAGGGGTTCGCGTATATCGTAAATAACTCCGGTTTCGCCTTCCACAGCCTTTTGTTCAATTTGGTACAGAAGTTATCTTTCATAAAGAGTTTTATAACGGTTGAGTTGGTTTTGTTCGAGACGTAATTGCATTTAAAGGCATAATGAGTGTATCATACTGTGCGTACTGTAGAACAATTCTCGGGGAAATATCGCTAAAAGACTTGCAAAATGAGTCTTTTTTAAACCTGAGGATATACTTTAACCTAATTAAAATAAAAAAAAAACTTCCTGTCAACTTTTTTCTTTCTAGGTATAACTTCAAAATCATATATTGACACAACATATAACGTATAGCTTAGCTCAGAAACTGGAATGTAACAAACCAATTTAATATTACTTCATCATAATATAAATAAACTAATAAACGCATAAATTTGTCGCTATCTATAATACAAACGTAAGATTCTATCCTAGTAAATCAATAACAATAAGACGAAGTAAAACCTTGACAGCTTCACTAGGGATCACCAGCGGCTTATTCATACGAGGCGAATAAAACAGGCATCATCTTAATAGGTTCATTTTAATGCCGCCACAATTCGATACAGCAAGGCCGTCCATTCGCCTCGGTGGGAACGTCCGAAACACTAAGATCCTTGTTCTACACTACATATTTCCCGATAATACCACTTTTGTTACGGTCACAGGGGGGGCAGGTAGGTCAATGTAAATTGGTTGGGTGCGTATAAAAAGTTTGCACGAGTGAAAAAGTTTTGCACGTTATCAGGTGTCTTTTGCCAGAAACAGCGCTTATTTAATTACCTACTTGATGACCGTTTTTATGAGCGACTACAGGATTTCGCAAATTTATCTACGCCGGTTGCAAAGGTTTATGTAGAGACAACAATACAAAAAGTAATCTACTGTGAAACATGAGTGGTAAATGTTAATAATATTTACATAAAGGCTGAATATATATTCTATACAACTATATAAAATATAACTAACTTCGAATTGATAATATAATAAGTATTTATACATATGTGTGCATCATTGATCTACAGTCTACGCATATGTATTTTATTGCATGTTTTTGTAGCATGTTCAGTATATTAATAATGATAGGATGAGGTATTTTAATTGCAAAAATAACGAGCACGGCGTAACTAAAAGCGATCTATTGATGAAAAGTAATTGATACAGAAAAAGTGACACCCAATTAATTTCACATAATACCGTGATAATTCTAAATTCTTTGCGGTGTAATGAACTAAGTGAGATCAAAATTGCCTTTAATTGCTGAAAATTTTTCAATTTGTTTGATAGTTGCGCGCGGACGGAGCGCGTTGAAGTCATTTGTAGGTTGTAACCTTGTAACCATATTTTTAACCTGTATTACTTAGTTCACACACATATACGTATAACAATGTGTGCGTATATAAAATAATTACTACAACACACGCACATACAGTACACTATTATTGCTGTACAATAACAAGTGAATGAAATTACTAACTAAGCCACTGCACAACAACACTTCCAACTCTACTAATTTTAGGACTCTCAGGTAGAACCCGCACCAATTTTCTTGGCATTCCGAGGACCTTGCTTACTTAGAACATAATAAATACATGTCAAAACATGTCATGCCATGTGACGTTCATACTTGGACTATTTTTATCGTGTAGAGTGTATGGCGGAATTGTTACAGGTTTCTGACTCCTCTCTTGTACATGTCGCTACTTGTTTTGTATTATGTTTAATATTGTATGAAATTAAAATTCTTGACACGTAGCAAAACAGTAATTTAGTCAACATGGTTTGGATGTTCATTAGGTTTGTTTTTTATATCCAATACACGATACAATGGGAGTTTTAAATTTGATATTTCAACTGATAAAAATCTGTATCCCGGTTTAATATTACAATAAAATCGAAATTGCAAATAGTATTTGTTTATATCGAAAAATAAATTGCCTAGTCTAATTGAACATATAATCAAATCAAATCAGAGTAAGGTTAAAAATGTATAAAAATAATCATACAATAATTTAATACAACATTTTTTGTCCCCCCTTTCAATGGGTCTCACAGTGTTACGGGTGGCTGTCCGGTCTTCAACTTAAAAACTAGTCCACTGGAGATTATTTAATTTGTGATGAATTATTATGATGATGATGGATGCTTTGCTACCAGTAATCTGGTTACGTTTGTAAGCTCTTCAGTGATATCACAATTTGAGTACTAATATGAATTACAGGTCATTCATTCTGTTTATTGAAATACCACAATGTTCTCAAACCAATCGGGGTTATTAAATCAAAACAGACCCAGCGAGATGCATACATGGGATTTAAATTTAAAAATAAAGGAAAAAAGGATGCAGCTTGGGTGCGCAAGCGCATAGTATACCCTATAGAAGTTAACCGAGACCTTAGAATAAAACATGTACAGAAGATACATCTTTCATAGAAATGTATCAAGATTGGCTAATTCATGTTTTATGAACTGAAGCTATTAATTGTTCTTAATAATCTATGATAAAAATATGTAATTAGTCTTATACGTTAAAGTAGTATGCATACATTGTTTCACTCTAAATACAGTTGGTCAGTGTCATTTTGACATGTATGTATAAAGATAATTGTCTTCTTAATAAAAGTACAGATATTCATGAATGGTATACAAGTACCACGGCAATGTGTGGGCAAAGAGAATAGATTATATCCAGCTAGACATAATTTGAAGGATAAACCACCAGATGCCGTACACTATAACTTCATTTGACAGATTCTGACTAGGTAAAGCGCTACTGAGTGCTAAATGTTACTATAACCACAGACTTAACGCACTCCTATTACATTAATATCTTTTTTCATACACGCGCGCCCATTTCAAAAACTTTTGATTTTTAATAGGTCATTATTTATTAAATCAAACAAACATTAGAATTTAAAGATCCAGACATATCTGAGAAATACTTTATATGTGTAAGATTTATGTAACTTCTGTACTATGCACGTTCTAAGGACACGCCGTCACACGTGCGCGCACCTTGCCGGCAGCTGCGCCCGCAGCTGTCGCCGACCACCGCATACGAAATGTTCAAATCACCACCACCTTTCCTGGGACACGGACTGACTGCTTTTTTTGCAATCACTCGACTTTTAAGTGCCTTTAGTAACGACTGCAAATTTATTATATTCAGTTGTACTTCATTTAATTTAGTAGTGTATTGTGCTTCTATTAAATTATAGAGATA
>DWDT01000694.1:0-19224 GCA_018245595.1 Microceris scylla
TCAAAATGAGCAAACTGTTAGTTTGGCCCATATACATAGGACCCATCGATTGGTGGGTCAGATCACATTCGCCTACAATGCTCGCGGCCTTTTTACGTCAGTGAACGGCAATTTCAGCGGTCGTGGTCGAGGGCGTTGCGGGCGTTTAGTGGACGGGTACCCTATATTGTTTTAAATGTGACAATATTACGAGTGTTACGAAAATCTATTAATGTTAGAAGTAGAAAAACTATTTAAGGCAATGGTCAAACTTCTCGATTAAATACACACATACACATTTTAAAAGTTTTTACGTAAATATGGAAACCTGTCCCTACATAATATTTTGCCTTACATTTAAACAAGGAAATGCCTTTGCATTTGCATAGAAGGTGATCATCCCAGATAATACCATTCTTGAACAGTCGTGTTAACATTACAATAGTAGTAGTACTCATTTATATACACATTATATATCTTTCCTTTTTGTTCACACTCAATAGTGGCAATTTTACTATAACTTTTCCTTCAATACTCTTAACACATATAAAATGTGATAAAACACAGCAATATGAAATATAATACATTACTCATAATACCCTGTTATATTCACATGTAATATCAAAATGAAACATATTTAAATAAATAAATTTAAATCACTTTCTTTAACAAGATTTGGTTATGGTGTGTGACAATTCTTTTAACAAGCAATTTTTAAAATATTAATTGTTCAATATTTATTACACACACATAATAAATTGTTGTTTAAACTATTTAAACTTGCAGTAATGTTGGATCAGTGTTTAAATGATTAGTGTGTTAAAAAAAACTTTGAAGTCCTCCAAATAAAGCATTATTGGACTTGAAGATTTTTGTGTTTATGTGATATATTATTATGGTTTCTGTACTGTTGTTTGTGCTTCATGCTTTAATAATAATGATAATGAGGCTATTTGTGTGGGTGATGTAACAGCCATGATTTGCATTTATAAGTGTGGGCCTGCTATGTTATTACAGTACATGGAAAACTTACTTGTATTTTACAAATGTTATTGTATCGCTTATTATCAAGATATATTAAATACGAGTATTGTTGTTTCCCAATAACAATATGTATACTTAGTTGTGTTACATTGGTTTTTGCTAAATTTATTTACTTGGTCAGTGTATATTTCTATATTTTTTTTTGTTTGTGATCAGTAGTGATTAGAAGTGATGTTTAGCAAGAACGGTGTAAAAATGGAGTGTGGTTGTTTTCGCAGACGGCGTTAATCGTGCAGCCCCAGCGCAACTAAATTAACATTTAAGTTATGTACGAACACAAGGTACTAACTCTGACGGGCATGTTAACTTACTGCAGTTGACCTTCCCGTGCTCTACACTCGCGTATAACGCTTACTTTGTTTAACACTAACATTATTTTTGTACATCTATATTTAGAACGGGATATTTAGAAGAAAAAAGCAAGATATTTTTTGACAGATAATTTCGTTAAACTCTCTTGAGACCGTGTGGAGACTACACCTAACACAGAATAGTCTATATTTTGTTAACAAACTAATTTCAATACTTCATGTATGGTACATGGTAGACATGTGAATCGATTATTCTTTATATTTAATGCTATATTGTCACTCGATAACTTTAATTTTTTATGTATCTATGTTTCTTTTTCTTTAACTCTATAATTTATGTAGATAGTCTTAACAAAATCCTATAAAATACACATATTTTTGTTATAGACATTTATTGATATTGGTTACTAATATTTTGAACAGTGATATAAATGTAAGTTATTTACTAAAACGTTAGGAAACATCAATTGTAATAAGTTAACAAACAGTCAGTAAAGTTATAAATATTTATACATAATGTTATATACAAATATTATTAGTTATATAAATCATGATTACTTATGAGACATCTGTAACAATGTCTCTTCCAAAGTTAAAATTTAAGTTCTATGTATGTAGTTAATGTTTGCATATTGAAAGTTTTAAACTCCCGTGGGCAGTCCCTAGTAGACAAATATAACTGAAGTAGTATTTCGTTTCATGTAACTAGTTTACTTGGCCATTTGTAAGGTATATGCATATATATTTTCTCAGTACACTGATATTGAGGTTGTGGTCTCATCGAATAGAATATGCTTTTTACATAGAGATATCCTTGGCAGTAGTAGCCCATAATAGGCATATAGATAGTAAATCTTTAAAAATTAACTTCTTCGAAGTATTCAGCTAGTATGGTGTTATGAATAGCTTCTCTATAAAATTATACGCGCATTTTGTAACGGTGTTGATGTTGTTATCAATATTTCCTTATATCAAATATTCTCCAGTCGAGTGTAGGTAATTATCATGCACTGCATGCGTTTGTCACTAATATGTGTGTGATCTTCAATGTGTTAAGTTCCTTTTAGTTGCTATATTTTTTGTTGTATTAAATGTTAGCGTGACTGATATTAGACAATAATAGATGTATAGTTTGGCACATAAAATTAAATACATGTATGTATTACTTCAGTTGAAGTGTATTTTGTTTGCTTTGTAAGTGATAATGAGCACCTTTGCAGTTGAGTTACATCACAGTTACCCTGTAAGAGTCGGTCCAACTTGTTAAATTTATAATTGTGGCGGTTACATTACTTAGATACATCTTACAGAGCAATTGTGAGAACTGTTGATACTAATCTCTGTTACCTGTAAGATGTTGTTCTTTTCTTAGCTCCTTGTTGTGTAATATATAGTGAGTCATAAATTTAAACGAGCGATATATCTTCTCGTTCCGGTCACGCCTCGGCGCACAGCTTAATTTGTGACTGTACTAGGCCGTAGAGCGTCATAGCCGCTAATGGGAATGTTACTTTCAATTCCAAATGTGCACTAGGCGTCCTGGAGGAGGTTCCGCCGTGGGCGCGGCTGCAGGCGCAATGGGCCAGCTTCCCCCGCACATGCGCCAGCAAATCAACCAGGCTGTGGGCCAGGCTGTCACCAACGCTGCAATGAACGAGCTCAGCTCCGCGTTCGCACGATTCAAGTAACCACCATCACCGACTTATTTCTGTCGCAGTTCAACCACAGTGCACTGCTGTGCCGAGTGCTTGCAAACCTGTGCTCTGAGTATAGGTTTTGTTACACCTGTATGTACTTATCTGAAACATGTGATTGTTTTCATATAACATCTCGAATGAGGCATTATGAGCAGTCTTGGAGGAAAAGGAACTTTAGATATGTTTAATTTATCCACACTGATAAGTTGCGTAATATTCAAAATCAATGGGATAATAAATTGTTTAATTATTGAAAGTACATTTGATGAAATTTTGTTACGGATTATGTATATAATCCAAGGAAATTTAGTCTTCGTGTATAATGTTCATACTGAGTGATTTTTGTTCGTGCTCACGCTAAATGTGAACAAGTTGTTTTATTTGTTCTTTGTGCTTCCGTGCAGTTAAATGATTGTATATTTCTGACCAAATAAAAAAAAAACTATATATGTCAGAGACAAATGTAAATGCTTCAAAGTTGATCCAATATTTTTAGTAATTTCGATTTAATTATGACCACGAAATCAATTGTATAATAAATAACGCTTTTAATATGAAATGAAATTAACACTATTGTCTACCGAGTTTTTTGTATATGTATTATGTTATTTTGTGTTTTTCGATTGATTGCAAATTAAAAAAAAAATTTTTTGTACTCGTCAAAACATTAAGAAAAAAAAATTAAACTTATTAAGTTTCAAGTTGAAATTATCTGGTATCTTGGCATCTTTGATAGAAATAGTGTTGAATGTTAAACAATTATTTTATGCCTCTTTTGTCCATGTAACAGCTCCGTTTTTTGTTCTAATTGTGTTAATGTCGTTAACGTTGTAACACCCAGTTCATGTAAGTGTTGCTTGCGAAAGGCGCCTCGATATGATCTCTCTATCTGTGTTACACTAATTCTCATGTTGCCCACCTGGCTTTTACTAACAACGTTATATTACATTGTTCTTTTTGTTCCAATAATCGCATCTCACTGTATACAGAGTAATATTAAGTTGAGTAACCTTGGAAGTTACAGTATAATATTAATTGATGTAATTGTTTTGTACTAAACACCGATTGTTGCGACACTGAGCACCTTTTATTTGTGTAATATTGTAACACAGTTTGTGATACATAACCGATGTTACCGTAGCTGATTAGTCTTAGGTGATTAATGTTAAATTGATTAATGTTTTCGTACTCTTTGTGCACAAGTGTACCTGTTAGTACCCGAAATGGCCGCTGCAGGTCCATTTCGCTAACGTGTATTATTTATTATTATTGATTAGTTGAAGAAAATTTAAAAAGAAATTCTGAAGATCACACACACTATGATGACAAAACTTTCAGAATGTATTCGGTAGTGTTATTGGCTAACATCATTGGAGAGACCTATGTCCAGCAGTGGACGGGAGTAGGCTGATGATGATTGGCTAACATCACAAATTAGCATGTTACTATTATATTATTAGATGTTGGTAAAATATTATCGAAATTTGATGAAATTACATAATCAATTAACTATATCGTAAGTATTTTGTGTCTATAGACTTATACATTCCAAATAAATAAATATATGAAATTTTAGTGTTTATATTTCAAATAGCTATGTTGAAAGTTCAGTATTAACAGCTGTTTAGATACGATTGTGCAGTGTTTTTAGTGATATCAAATTGTGGAGTGTAGGTAGAGTGGATCCGACCTCGTCGGATGATTTGTTGCAAAACTCATAGTATCGCCTGTGCTATTGCGGGATTATGTAATAAAATTATTTAATGTAATAAATTGTAAAGGTTTACAGTCAGTGTGTTAAGATAATAAGTATATATTGAAATGTGTAGTTGAGTCGTTCGCGGTGGCGGGCGTCGTAAAGTACGTACCGCACGTACCGCACGTTCCGCGCGCGCCTCCCCCGCGCCTCCCTCGCGTCTCCCCCGCGTGTAGTGTTAGCGGCGTAGCGCCGTTGCCACTTGTTCCCACGTCGGTGTCTAGTTGTTTTAGTAGCTTGTATACCTACCGCGCTCGTCTCTTCTCTAAAATCTCTTTTTCCGTCTCTCTCGTAGCGAACGAAATTGATTAATAAAATTGTAACGCATTTATACTATTCTGTAGTAATAATGATTGTACCGAAGTTTTGTCTAGTGTTAAATATTTACGGTTGCATCTATGTACGACCAACGTTCGGATGTTAGAAGTTGTACCGGTGACACGTGCACGGGCTAACTTTAGAAGTTTGTACGTGAATATATAAAAAATTATATTGTACTTATGAATGGCTAAGACCAAAGCAGTTTTCTCCTATGTCGTTGTTGTTAGCGATACCTTTGGTCAATTACTAGAGCGTTTTATTGATGGTTATACAATATAAAATCGTGGTTAAAAATAGTTATCGTAATAATAAAAATACATAATATGAAGGTGATTGTATGTTATTCGTGAAATTTGTCATTCGCGTAGATGATGCAACGGTCACGTCCAATCGTTGTGATCGGTCGTTGTCTCATCATTCGTCATCCGCCAAGTATTTGAGGTATTGGTAATCTATATGTATCATAACATCAGTTTGTATACGTAAGGGGCAGAGCCGCCGTCCCCAGAAGTCGGGCGTTGAGTCGCTGAGTTCCTATACATGTCGAACGCTGTCTCATCGCTGTATCAATATTAACGATATAATATTAAAACGAAAATTATCATCTAAACGTTTTTTCTCTCTCTCTATCTCTTGTTAATAGCGTTAGTACCATCGAAAAAGGTATAGACAGAGATTGTTGGATTTGATATAGTTTATGAATATTGTTAATCTTATGCTGTATAAATAGAATAATTAAATGCTATATGTGTACTAAAGATGTTTGATTTGTTCCAGTAGGTATTTTGTTTTTCCATATAATAAACACACCGTTCTAATATATTAATTCGAATAATATCCTAAAGGACTTATATATAGGTAAGCTGTTTTGATTATCTAAATATATATTGCAATAAGATTTGCGTATATTGGATTTTTTTAGAATTTTGACTGTCTTTGTGACAAATTCTGATATTTCTGTAAAATTACCATATAAACATTTATTACTTATGTATGAGCAATAAATAATTCAGCTGTGGAATAAACTCAAAATCTTCAAAATCTTATTGAAATATAATGAGTCGTGCATGAATTTTTAATATATTAATAATGATATACGATAGAAATATGCATGTAACTTCGCAGCTCTGTCAGTCATGTTGTATATTGCTTTGTTGTATGTACTTTCATGTATGTATCATTACCATTTGAAGTTGTTAATTTTTGGTTAATATTATGCGGTATTCTTTGGGTCCTTTTAAATACACTAGTTCGAAACCAGATCAGGCGTTAAGCACACTTCGATAATAGTATGTTTTTCCATTTCAATTGTTTTATGGCAGATAAAATCTGAAGCGCTTGCTATAAAAACTTGAAAGTGAAATAGACTTCTTAAAATGTGCTAAGTTTATTTCAAATACGATCAAAATAGCTTTCCGATCTGATCCATTTGAAGGTTCCCTTAGAGTGTCTATGAGAGTAGCTGTTAGATAAGGGGACAAACCAAAGGAAGATTTATAACAGCATGTACTGCACCTTTCGTCAACTTCTATCTCCATTTTATTTTTCTTCACTATGGTTTTCAATAAATATTTTTGTTTATATTTAGGCTCTGAATTTATTGAGTTTCACTCATGAAAACATCATATGGCATTCTTGATATCTTAGCAGAGTCAATTTCAAGATGCTTAGAAGCTATCACTGATCTCTAGCAATGCCATATTATTAGATAGAGTACCTTAATTCATTGTAAATACATACCCTTTTTATTTAATTTTTTACTATTTTAATTATTTATATGTTATTTTTGTGTTGATAGCCGGCCGGTGCCAAACGTGCCTCCCAAGTTGCCCGAGCGGCCGCAGAACGGGCGGCCATTTTGAACGCGCCATCTCTCCGACTGCCATCTTGTGATATGTCGCTTTGTACATATATTACTGATCCTTCCTTGTACATTGCTTTAGTTTAATTTAGCAACCAATTTTTCTTAAAATTGTCGTGTAAAAGACACATGGTTATATTCATTTAATAACCATTCAACATCGACTTTAGTCGAATGAATGTTTTATTCATAATTTGCACTTTCTTAAAGAAAACTGTGACAACCTCTAAACGTGTCCCACGAATTAAACTGTTCCTTTGTGCATTTTAATTATAATGATATATACTTGAATTGGTCGACGATGGTCTGTTGTATGAATATGACATTGTTATGTTAATATGGCTACTGGCCGATGAGATAGTGCTTACGTACCTACTTGTATATAATTAAAAGAAATTCAAAATATTGTAGTTAGTGTAAGATTGTAACTAGATGTTTCGCTGTATAAAACTTACTATTTATCGATACCTCAACGATTATATTTGGAATGAAATTATAAAATTGTATCGAAGTAATCAAGTAGTGTGTGACTATGACTGATGTTGTTCTATGTGATAGCGGGTGCTTGAATTCAGCTTGAAGCGCAATAAGAGAGTGTACTGTTCAATCAATTGATTGTTATCGCGGCATATAGTGTTAAAGCTTGCCACGTGAATGGGGAGTCGATTTGTGCGCTGCTGCTTAGAGAACATGGCTTTGTAAAATACTTTCGTTTTCTTTCTGTAAATGGTAATTTAAAAACTAATTTATTTATGATTGTATATGTATAGTTTTTTGTCTTGATCTAACTGAAAATGTATGATTTTTGGTTTTGCAATTTTTTTTGGAATTTTTGAAGCCATGTCATCGTCAACTTGAAGAATTGGACAAAGCATAAAACGCATAATTACTGAGCATCTTTGTCAGCGACCAAACTTTCAAAAGTAGATAACAAAGCTGTATTTTTGCCATATTCGCTGTATTATTATCATGATAAAGAATCCATGTAGAAAGCGTCAAACCTGAAAAATTATCACATTTATCAAGCTTCTGAGGACCTGACATACATGTGGTAGCGTTTAAAGAAATGTGTAGGTATAAAATTATTTATCTGTATATCTTATAAATATGAACCCTATACAAGTAATATTGAATATTATCAATTGCTACGTACAAAATTTAACAGCCATTATATAGTTTTACCGCGATGTTGTTTCGAATTTTCTTCGTTTTTCTATTATGTTATTAATGAGTTATGTTCTTTAAGTTGTATTTCTTAATTTGTGAGTGCGAGTGCAGTCGAGCGGCACTGCGGAAATATCGACTGCGGCAGTTAACTAGTTAAAGTTTACAGACTGCAGCAACGCGGGTAGTGGTCGTTTTAAATTAAATGAAATGACTTTAATTGCGAAGTAAAGTGAACAAAATTATCATATATTGAAATAAAAAAATAGCGCACTGATATCAAATAGTTATTGCAATTTTATTATCTTAAATATTTAAAATTAAGGTACAACAAGGTTTTCTAAACTGTTTATTTTTAGTCAATGCTAAGGTCAATTTTATATTTAAAATTGTTTTTGAGTACTCAAATCATTAAACCTGTGAATTACTTTGCTTGAAAAAAATCGGCAGCTGTACGTTAACTCCGCTGCGAGCGTAGTGCCGCTCGTTTGCGCGCGCTCTAAGGCTTTCGAGGCTAGTCAACGTGTGTATTTATAGGTCAAAATTTTATTATAATATTCTTTGTACCTATTAAACTTTGTATATTTAAGTTGGTGTTTATAAGTTGACTCGTTATTTATTTAATTTTCTATACATTCCCTTCGACTCTTGTTTACGAGGCATGTACCAAGTACCTAACTTGTATATAAATATTATGTTAAATTTAAATGTGTATTTGATTATATTTTGTGTACTGTTCGTGTATGCAAGGTATATATAATAAACGTGTATATAATTAATTACGTTGTTTAATTTTTTCGTTGTATTTTTCAACCGGTACATTTAAGGTTATAGCTTATACGAGAATAAAGGAGAAATGGGATATAAAAAATTTATACATTCTGTTACACATATATAAAATAAAATAATAATTAATTAATAATTATTACAACCCCATATTATAGCACTCCAAAAATAACTTGAAAGAAGTTCATTCCATATTTGACACATCCGCGGTAAAAATTAGCGCAGGATAAGAACCGTAGAGGACCGCCACATAGTAGCTTTGTGTAGATGGAACTGAAAAATATATTTTTCTGTGGTTGTGGATGCTTCTTAGGACCTAATTTTGTATTATATTTTGGATTGGTTACTAAAGATATCTTTTTCCGTTAGTTTTAACGTGTTATCATTTTGTGGCATTCGGTAAGTTTTGAAATGTTGACAATTCCATCATCCTAAATCCTTCATCCTTATACTTGAATATAATAACTTAAATAAAAGTTGGGATAGGCATTTAAATCCTCTTAATTAAAATACAAAATCTTAAACAAGATACTTATTGGAATGATAATATATGGAATATCTATTTTATTTGGGTACTAATTTGTGTCACAGAATGACCATATCATTAACAAAAAATTTCAAGCCGTCCGCTATACAGATACCAGTTATTTATCGAAGTGAATTGAAAGGGCGCTTAAAATTAAGTTTGCCTTCAAAGAATTCAGTCGTTAATCGTCAAATCGCATGACGACCATCTAACTTATAGATGTATCGACCTTATATATAACACAGTATTTTTATAGCTTTCAACAGAAAAGTTTCATCACCTGTTTCTATTTTGGCCTTTGTTGGTCTTGAACTTTACCACACTAATTTGTTCGTAATGACTTTTATTTACGGGTCTATTTATTCAAGTAGTAGGTAGATTTGCTGCATTAGGCCACGGAGCCGCCCATACCGCGGCGAAGACAAAAACAGTGTCCATTATTACAATTTAATGAAGAGAGAAAGCCATTAGGAAGGAGTACTTGATTAAATCGTCGGTGAGCAATTGTCGGGTCCTGCGGCGGCGCCCTGTGTCGCTGCCCACGGGGGCCTAATCGCTCTCGCACGATTCTGATTACTTGTGATTGTTGTATCAATCATTTCCCCTATCAAATTATTCAGTGGCCGGTAATTGTATCGTAGTGGCAATGGTACCACCATAATGGCGGCGGAGACGAGCCGAACGGAAACATTCGGTCGCACTTAGTCTCGGTTTGTTAGTCGTTAGATCGTAATTCATATGCTCTTAGGCACTGACGAAAATTGGGAACAAATGTTATCTTACGATTGTCTGTAGCGTACAAATTTAAGCAGGTAATTGAACTAAATGAGCACGTAATTTGATATCAAAAAATACTTAGCCGACGATTGTACAAATGTTAGAAAAATAAAAAAAAAACATAAAAATAGCGAAATAGGTATAGAATCTTAAGTGTTATAATATAAGGTTTCCTGTCAGTACTAAAAGCTTTTTCGAAGGCGAATTGGATTTATCAGTCACTTAACTAATCGCAAGTTGACACCCTTGATATGAATTATGGAGTAATGGTTTCAACCCGTTGATAAAATTATAATTTTGAAACATATCTTTTAATTGGGTGTATCGGCTCCTATATACCTACCCACAGGGTAATATGAATTCTGTTTAATCTGTGTTAAAACCTGACCATCTCCTATAGAGCTATTGTGACTTATGGCACATTTATGTCTATAAACAGGTAAAATTCATAGGTATTGTCGTTTGGTAGATTTGTCTTTTGACAGGTATATGTTTATTTGCGGGTACGTGCTTATCAGTATGTCCAGCTACTGACAAATATTAAAAAACTGTGTTATTGGTGTGAACGATGGAATATGCCGTAGTAAAATGAAATTCCGGTGTGTAAGTACATGATGACATCTTATAATTTAGATTCTTTCATTTTATGTGGGCCCACTAAATCATTATGCCTAACTATTAGTGCCTACCCAACAGTAGTTCTTACATATTTCTTATATTTCATAACCAGGATATCACTCGACTTTAATATTTAAGTAACTATTACATTTTCTAAATTTCACTTGCGAAATATTCCATAACACAATCTTTTTACTGCAATCACGTAAACGTAACTTCACGCCTGTATTCCCCGAAGATGTAGGCAGAGGAATGCAAAACACTCCCACGTTTCACCTGTTACGTTTACGTTCCACTGGAGTAGGTGGTTAGCCTATTACCACATCCAGACTCCGAACCACAACAAGAAAATCTATATTAGAACATTTTGTAGTGTTCGACCCAGGAATCGAACCCGGGACCTCCCGATCAGCAGTCGCACTTGCAACCCACACAACCAACGAGGCAGTCGAAGGCAGTTTACTGCAATCAAAAACCTAATTATAGACGTACAGTAGTGAGTAGCGTAAAAAGCGTTATAATTCGTATGTGTTACTCTAATTAGGGCGTGGGCCGCAATTATCCGGGATAATATATCGATATAATTAAACAGTTGTCTTACTTAATTGGCAATAGGCGCGTTCCCACAACGACGCATAAATGTAAAAACGTCGCAAGTGACAATTGATAAAAACTTACTATTTGAGATTGTTGTACCTAATTCTTATTCTATTATATTATAAAACAAAATGGATTTTGACCTAGGATGTATTATATATATCGTCACGTGAGGCTCGTTACGGGGTAAGCAGAGACAGTGGCAGAGATCGACTACTTGGGACTACTGGAACTTTTTACTAAAAAATCTAAGCTAGGATAATCCAAAAGCACCCGATCTGGGTTTCGGACCCAAGGCCTTTTGATCGGCAGTCGCGCTTTGGAATTACTTGACCAACAAGAGAGTCATAGTATAAGAAGTAAAGATTTGGCTATATGTGTATAAATTTGAACTACTTACTACCATAAATTATCCTCTTAAAAATTTTATTAACTATTACTATTATTTAATAATTAAAATGGAGCTCTTGGTTATTTTTCCAAATAAAGTCACTTACGTCATTGCTCTGTTGAAGAATACGTATGTAAGTCAGAAAGTCACCCTCGCTCATTATTCCAATTCTCCCAACCGTCGGCATGCAATGTTTATGTGTTGTAATTACACGTATTGAATATAAACGTTCTCTTTTCAATCAGTGTTCGAAATTTAATTTTTTTAAAAATAATATTCGACACAATTTCACATGGAAGTTTCTTGAATTATTCGTTTATTTACCTATATGTTCCTACCTTCGTTAGTTTTTATAAATAGTTAATAATGTATACAACATGAGTTTTATTTGTCACCGTAAACAAATATGTACGTTTAAATTTGCATTTATTTCCCATTTGCTGTATAATCTATATGTATATACCTACTAACTTGCACGACGAAATTTGTGCCTCGATTTCGTATTTCTCGGTTATTAGGTCCACCAATTCGAATGGTGCCTAATTGAAAAAGTTTTCCATCGATACAGACGGCAAACAGTCGAAAATTACCTTCACTTTCATGTTCCGCCGTCCACTGATTCGTATCGGCTTTATTTTAGCGGTTATTACATTTTGAACTTTTAATAATAAGTTTGTCGTGACGTACCTACATACTTATATGTAATTGCTTGGAATTCTGAACTTAATAACAGTCTGAAACTATAATTTAATAACTTACAAAGTGATTACATTGTAATTCACGATTTTATCTACTTTCGGATATAATGATCGTCACAAATATCGAAATCAACAATGTCAAGGAGACAGGTCATACACAGTATCGACTGTCGGGCCACGATATACTTGTAAGCTGAGTATTATGTGCTCGTCAGCCGTGAAATCAACAATTACAGACTTTGGGACAAAAAGCGCAGCGGTTAACGAAATAACTGGCGAGTACTCGACTACTCGCGAAGCGTTTTAACTCTTTGTAAAGTGCAACACTTTCCCAGCCCTCGGCGGAGTGCCCTTCAAAACGCTACTGCGTTTAGACAAATGAACAGCGTTGCACCCTCCGCGGCACACGCCATCACACGCACGCATATTTTACTAGAAGCAGCAATGTATGAAATCTTTAAGTAAAATATAGTGTATATGATTAGTTATTACTA
Organism: Microceris scylla; assembly: GCA_018245595.1. Lineage (NCBI taxonomy): Eukaryota > Metazoa > Arthropoda > Insecta > Lepidoptera > Hesperiidae > Microceris > Microceris scylla. Next base: position 13,021 of record DWDT01000694.1, read on the forward strand.
ATATCTAATAACTGAATATAACATAATATAGGAATAATATCTGTTTAATAATTTTACAAAACAATATAAATCATAAATACCAATGGCTATCAAGGACTATCAGCGTCGGTGTTATAACTGTTAACTAGCATTGACAATTTAATTTTTTTTTTCTCAACCCTTTACAATTCCACTGTTGGAATACAGGTCTCCTCTCATATTAAGAGGGTTAATATTTACTATTTACTGAGTAATATTTGTAGTTGTAGCATTTAATATTTACTGAGTAATATTTGTAGTATAGTCCTGTATGTAGCCTAATTTATATAAAGTTTTAGACGCGAGTATATTATAAATAAAGGCTAGCGGGTGCTTCCAGGTAGTCATACTTGCTTGTAGCTATACAATAAAAGTCAGTATACAATGGCGGGACTCAGGGGGCACAATAAATCAATTGGAGTGGGTGGTTGACTTTTCACTCAAATGTGTGGTTAATTGTAACCGAAAATGACTGTTGATCGAGCCACACTTAATTTGAGTGGTACTTATGTGGGGTTGCGTTTTCTATCGACGGAGTGGAAAGTAAGTAATGATTTTGTGAGTTCCAGCGATTACTCTGTTTTTGTATTCATTGACATCGGCAGAGCTGTTCTAATTACTAATGTATTAACCGTTGAAAGTACTTATATACCATGAACACTTTGTAAAGACATATATAAACAATTTATTTCAATAATTCTTTAATTAAAATAGTGTACATATATTGTTATTGGTGTATGTCAGATTTTCCGTTATGAACGCATGAAAACAGCAAGACTTTATACCTATGTTCATTCAATAAACATTTTTTTTAACAGTAGGTACACATATGTATATGTACAGATTTTATTTTCTTTAACAGTACACATATATCTATACACATCTATATTTGACACAACAGTAGACTACATAAACGTATTCTGTACTAAATTAGTTTTAAACGTATCTAGATTTGAAAGTAACAAATTAGGGGAGGGTAAAAGTAAACGCGCGTTATGTGACTTACGCGTTTTCCCATGTAATTTTGCCGGTTCGCCCCCGTGGCGTACGCTATCACGAAATTACAATTTAATCGTCCACTTATGTTATTTGACTTTATGCGATGTTTAATCACATGGACACCTGTACTATCCACTGACTTCACGTAGGTACTTCGAGCGGTGGAACTGAATTGGAAGTAATTGAATAAAATATCGTTGTTTACCCAATCACGGTTGTTAATGAAGACTTAATAAAGAGTAAAAGGTATAATGAATGTGAATATCAAAATTAAAGAATGTTATATGCTTGCCTTTATTTAGTATTTGTTATTAATATGTCGTCTTGCCATGAACCTTAAGGGGTAAGCTGGGAACATGAAGCGGCAGATATTCCTATTCATGTGTGTAGAATAAATTAATTGTTTTATTTATCTGTTTAAATTAGAAAAAATATCCTGTCACCTTAAGTGAATTACTATTGACTATAATTAGCTTGTCTCTACCAAATATGCAAAATGAGATGAAAAAAATATCTATACGTCTGGAATAAAAGTGGCCAAAGTCTAATGATTAGGAAGCAGCTACATAGATATAGGAAACTCCTATATTTATAGCCGTAATGCAATAACAATAAGGATACCCTAATCGATGATTAATTAATTGAAATCATTGGTCAGCCATCTTGAAGCAAGGAAAGATAGTAATGTGTTTTGTCATTTCTCCATCAGTTGAAAGTTCTCGCGTTTAACTCAACCTGAACAATAGACTTTAATTGAAAAAAGAAAATCAAACAAGTAAACATAGAATATTATTATCTTTTATTAATTTTTTTTATTCTCTACGCTTACATAATTAACTAATGTTACGTTTCAACTACGCTTAAATAATTGATTCATGTTACAATCAAATTATTTTAAAATACTTTAGCGCTTAAATAATTACCTACTTTGTTTGCAATCGTAAAGATTAAAAAGTTGAGATAATCTATCTGTGACACAGATAGTATATAGCTAGTGTTCTTCTGGCCAATACATGTCGATCATCTTTTTGATGCGCTCATCAACCTCCTTCCCCGCCGGCGGCTGCTTGCCCAGCAGAAACACGAACCTTTCGTGGCAATCCATCATGGCTAGGTACTGACCTTCGATGATCTTCAGCCGCATTGGATAACGGTGGAATCCATTCAGGTCTAGTTTAGCTGTGATGGACAATTTAAGAAAAAAAAACCATGAAAAGTGCTGAGTTAATAAGAAAATAGTAAAATATGTGAAAATGTTTTGTATTCTTGTTATTTTTATTTTTTTTCGACTCTTATAATTCCACAGCTGGGGAATGGGTCTCCTCTCGGAGTGAAAGGTTTAAGGCCATAGTCTAATGTGTACAGATTTCCTCACGATGTGACTGTTACTAACTATGAATAATTTGTTGCAACAAATTACACACGGTTCTATGGTTCTAAGGGTAAGATCCTTAGGCAGAATCTATTCTATTGTTATCACACATTTAATAAACATTCAACAAGAAGATAATTTTACTCCCAGACGCACAGCTAATTCTCATCATACGAATACTCGTCCCGAGTGGGAATTGAACCCACAACGCTGAGCTTAGAATTCAAGGTCAATAACCACGGGACTAAGCAAGCCGATATTAAATACCTACCTTCATTGAAATATTGAATTGCCTTAATCTTAGGGGTAATTACTCTGAATTTGGGGACTAAAATAATCAATGATAATTAAGAATGTAGTTATTCAATTAGCGTTATGTCGATAACAAATTAATGTTAAATCAGAATTGTAATGCCCTTTTTAATTAAATAATTTAGACCAATTAAGTTCATAAGTATCGTATTTAATGCTTAATTTGGCATCAAAATCAAGATCATTTCATATGTTTTGAATTTCAACGGCTATAAACGACATATTTATACCTGTCCGTGACGGCATTTGAAGAGTCCTGTAGGAACCATTTCCTTCAAGCCATTCCAAGTAGTAATCTCGTGTTTTATTTGATTGCGAGCTGGCACATGGGATCTCCATTTTGAGCGTCAAGGTTTCCCATTTTAGGTTCTCAACAAACTTTCCAATGCGCTCTTCTAGCTCTTTTCGTTCCTGCAACCAGTGCAACAAAATTACAATTTAATATTTAAGTAGAGTCATAAAATACGTTCTAAGACGACGGGCTATGAATTTCTAATATTTTTTTTTGATCCTGATTACGATAATTAGGTACAAATATAATATTAACATAATTATTATGTACGAGTACATAAATAAAGTGAATACAGTAATAATATTTAAAGTATTTTTATAGAGTTGTACCTATCACAAAATGTACATATACTTAGTTAAAATAGAAATAGATACGAACCGCATCGCCAACTAATTTGAACTCTACACAATGGGCGTCCCCAGCGCCGTGAGTTTTTTCGTTCCTGAAGTGCAGCAGGTGCCAGCTGCCGATCGCTTGACTGTCATTGAAGGTGACTCCTTTAGAAAACTCCTGACAGCTGGGCTGATTTGGATCCTTGGAGGTTTTTCCACATACTGCTTTATTTACTGACCCCAACATTACAATACCTACAAATAAGTAACAAAACATAGGAATTGTTAAATTTAACCGAAATGTATAAATTTGTCTACATATAAAAATTAACACCATAAGCCCCCCAAATTACGAAAAGCTGAACGAAAATAAATGCAGTTTTACCAAATATGAATATTCGCAGAATATTGGACATGTTGGACCGACAGTGGGAATCGTACGACGCGAACTCTACAACTGTGTAATGAACAGAATGACTTGATTAGTCATGTCAATGGATAAAAGCATTAACAACTCACATTATGAGCAGCAACGGCAACGGTTAGAAGCGGCACTTAAATACGACTGATAAGGGAATAAATTTGTATTAATCGTGAATTAAAATCTTAATTCCGGTAGGGGATTCATTCCATCTCTACACGATGTAGCGACGTGGTTAAAGTCGATTCAATTATTTAAATACATTGATAAGTTCGGGAGCGCCTTTAAATGTGTAATTTTTCTTGCTTCAATTAACATAAAATGTATGTTAGCGTTAAAGCTCATTACAGATTATAAGTAAGTGTAATTTATAAAGTGAGTAAGCAAAGATACATATTATAGTAGTATAACAGCATGGGAAATATAATTATCTTACAGCTCTTGTTATTTTGGATTCTTTCTAGGTTATCTTTGTTAAAGATATAAATACAGACTTTAGTCGAAAATTTATGTTCTAGATGACACATTGTTTTGTAGATGTTAGTTATATTCACTGCAACTAATACAGTATGAAGGTATTTTATATTTGTATCTGATCACTGGCATATCGCGGTACGGCACGGCCTGCGTATGTACAGGTAAATATCCTGACTGCCTACGGGCAGCAGCGTAGGCAGCATTAGAAGCCGGGTTCTGCGAATCCTAATCCGTATGCCCAGCGTGGGGGTTATGTACAAACATCCCTCACGGGAAGTCTATTTCGGCAGTGGACTTAAAGAAAAGGAGGTTGGTTATGATATTATATATTTTATAACTAATACTAGTATACAGAATTACCAGCAGGATAGTAAATTAGTTTAAACTCAGTTTATGAACACGGAAAATTATGCATAATGCAAACAAGGATTTTACAAGTAATACATATATATAATAAAATATTTAGCACTAACTGCGAACTAATACGAAAAACCGCCACCATAAAATTAGCTAGTCAACATTTTAATTTTTTATGATACCTAAATAAAATTTATTTAAGTAGATAATGCGTTATAATAAAAGTTTCTTTCAATGTATTAAATACCTTTTTTTTCCATGATTAGTATCGTTTTCTCTACAAACATAGGATAACGCGAAGGATAACATTTTTAGAAAGATTTTTATCTTGTTACGCCAAAGAAGTATAACTTCTTACGTGCGTACATAAGTACACACAGGTTTTTTTAAATTCAAATGAAGTCTGGATCTGTATACGGTGTATGCTAATATATTCACCACCTATCCTATGAGTCGTAAAACGTAACTGGTGAAATGTGGAAGTTCTAAACTCCTGCATACCCCTTCAGAAATTACGGGTCTGAAGTTATATATTTTTGTTATAGGATACTTAATAAGTACATATTTGGTTAGTATAAATATGAAGCAACAGATGAAAACTATCGAAACCAATCAAGAAGACAGTGTTCTTCAGCTTTAGTGATAACACTCCGCATTTATTATTGTTTTTGATTTTTTTTATAAACTACTTTTGAGTTATATTGTATGTTACTGTATAGCACCTAAAGCATAACACATTTTATACTGTAATACAAAGAACTAACATTCCCGTTATCATTGTCTTCATTAATTTTACTGTTGTATTGTCACGCCAGTTCTTTTGTGGGTAGGTAGAGAGCATCACGTGCTAAATATCTCTAATCTTAAAGACCTGAACCGCGTTTCTTCCTGTTATCTCACTTCCTTTATGCACGAACATCGATATACATAGTTTTATGTTTAACTTAAAACAGTGCAAATAGCACTAAATCAGTCTATTTAGACTGCATAGGCTTATTATACCGAGTACGAAATATGTCTATTTTTAAAAAAATGACATTTTTATTCAACATCAAGGTCCTTAATCATGAACTTCCTCCGATAGCAGCGAGGTCGCGGCGGAGACTGCGACTAGAAAGGACCTCGTTCAAGTCCGAAACTAGTCGGGTCATCCCGAAAGACGTACTTGAGTTAAGCCGGTACATATGTAATCATGTGTATAAATATTCTTAAAAAATGTAATGTCAAAATTTATAAAGTTATTTTTCATATGATATGTGTCTACTCCAAGCGTTCTAAGGGCTATTGCAAGTGCGTTGGAGTCGCTGATGACTGCTCCGTAAACAGAATAACCGTCCACATCCCGTCCTGCTGTCCTTTCTCAATTGACGGGCCGCCGTGTAACACGCAATTAGGGTAGATCAATAGCGCCTCATTACAGTTTTTTTCCCTTATCAAATGGGAAATATGGAAAGAAATTACTAACTCGTTGGTCGTTGGTTACAACTGGGACTGGGGTCCTGTGTTTGATTCCCAAGAAGGATACTGTCGGGTTTTTCTAACTTTGAAGTCCTTGTAGTAGTACTTGGTTCACCTCCTATTCCATGGCGAGACTTAGAACATGCGAGCGGGTAAATCATGAGTG